>CM060124.1:9612415-9914915 GCA_030522415.1 Channallabes apus
TCTTTTACATATCAGCATGCTTTAACTCGAATTATTACAAAGCGCTGACTCTGAAGACTTCCTCCAACAAAGACCTCACTATATCATTTGTTAGTTTTTTTGTATATGTGAAGCATCTGCCATGTATCTTCCTTTAGAAGATGGTGCCATAGAAACAGCAACACTTTAGAACCACGGCATTAAATCAAAATATGTGATTTGAACTACAAATTGCACTATACAAACTGATCCACAGGCATTTTACCTTAAAATGTTCTATTTTTGACCCAAGTTGGCTTCAAAACTACCAACATAAGATGGAACAGAAGCAGAAACTAACACCACTCAAAAATGTAATTTCAGTTTATTTGAAGTCTGATCAGAATCTGTCCAGAACGATTGCTGCACCAAAGGAGAAAATCATCTCTTTATATGTGTCACTGCCCTGGAGAAAAGATAGGATCAGGATGCACTATGGACAAAAGACAAGCTGGGGGAGTCCGTGTGACGCTTTGGGCAATGTTCTGCTGGGATGTTCTGCGCCACTTACTTTGTGGTGTTCATGTGGATGTTACTTTGAGATGTGGTTAGCACTGTTGCCTTGCACTTCCAGGGTCCAGGTTTGATTCCTGCCTCAGGGTCTGTGTGCATCCTCTCACTGTCCAAAGACAAGCAGATTAAGCTAACTAGCGTTCCCGAATTGGCCATAGTGTGTAAATGTGTCCCTATTTGGACTACAGAGGTTCCTAGATGGATGGATGGACACCCCTTTAAGGAAACAGTGCTCCCTAATAGAAGTGGCCTTGTTCAGCCAGATGATGCACCCTGACAAAGGTAAAAATGGTTCAAGAATGGTAATTAGGAGTTTAAACTGTTGTCTTGGGGTAGAAACTCCTCAAATCTCAATCGAGTGACGAATTTGTAAAAATGTCCTGGACTAACAAGTCCGATCCATAGAGACCCCACTTCACGTTTTAGAAGACTTAAAGGATCTAACCACTTCTCCAGGAAGAACAAATAAAAACATTATTTACGGTACTAATTTTTATTCAACTCTTATCTATAAAAAATGTAAAAAGGTACCTGTGAAGTTTGAATTTTAACAAAACAATAACTCGAGCAACAAGTTCAACTGTTATTTCTAAGCTTGTAGGATAGCCTCTTCAGACTCTCTTTGGGATAGTTAAGGATTTTTATTTTTTTTTGTTTATGTAACTGTAAAAATACATAAAATTTATATACATAAAATATTTAGTAGGGTTGCAGGTCAAAGTGCTTACTTTTAGGGTGTGTGTGAGGAAAACATACAGACGACAGTGATAAAAAAATGGTTTTATTTAACAGTACTTGTTTTATTTTTGTCATACCTTTAGGTTAAACATTTTGCTAATAAAATGGGGGAAATCAATGGCGTACAGTATATTGTTTTGATTATATTGCCTCCTAGTGAGAATAAAAACTGGCATAGCATCCAGAGTCATTTTGTGTTAAATAGCTCAGGACTACCAGCTGAGTTGGATGTTCTCCACTTGTACTGCAGTCCACAGGTGGCTCATTGCTTTTCCATTTAAATGGCAGAAGTCAGAGCCAGAGTAACAAAACTGGTTGAAACGTTAATTTATCGTTTTGACGCAGTGACGATAGGTTTGGGGAAAAGGGTGGATCTCTGGCTGAAACTTTGTCCAATATAAGACCTTCACGATTGCGGTGTGGCGCAAGACGACAGAGCTGTAGGATTAACCTTGGGCAGTATGGAGAAGAATATATTTTTTAAGAAGCTCAGAGTGTTTTCTTGATCATTTTGTAGTGCTCCATTTTGTATCTTGAGCATAGGATGCAAGATGTAAACTTGATACAATGGCAGAATCTAGGCCTGATTGGGCAGTTCCATCTCTTGCCCTGTCTGGGCTTAAAATTAGATGTCAAATTCATATCTACAAACTTAAATGGGGTAAGGTCCAGTAACTAAGGTGTAATGCCTCAGTGACCCCAGGAAGTAGGGGGTAATGACCCAGTTAAGCCAGTAAGAGGGAGGTAAATAAAAAGTGAACCGAGTGTGAGGTAAGTACCCAGTGTAAGTACGCAGTGAACCCAGTTAGTAGGGGGGGGGGGTAAGTAACCCAGTATACCCAGTAAGTAGGGGGTAAGTACCCAGTGAACCCAGTTAGTAGGGGGGGGGGTAAGTAACCCAGTATACCCAGTAAGTAGGGGGTAAGTACCCAGTGAACTCAGTAAGTAAGTGTAAGTGTCCAGTGAACCTAGTAGATAGAGGGGTAATTACCCAGAATACCCAGTGAGTAGGGGAGTAATTAACCAGTGAACACAGGAAGTAGGGGAGTAAGTACTCAATGAACCTGGATATGGTGTACCCCGCCAAGCATCCCATCAAGCATTGGGAGAACATGTTCTGCATTTATACAGTGGGTTAGATGGCTGGAAGTTCAGTATAACAGGAGACGTGTTTAAGTTCAAATTAAGTCCAGTTCGTTATGGGAGGCTGAGGTAGACTGTAGGAAACTCCAGTCCTGAACTAGCACGAGTCCTCAGAGAACAGCTGTCTGCATCAGCCGAGGACAGGACCGTCTTCGTGGAGAAGTGGAACCGTCCAGGGCGACCACACGGGGCATCCATGTGACGAGATCTCCAACCAGAAGCGGGACACCAGGATGAGTCGGACAGCTCCATTTAGCTGTTTTGCTAACATTGCATACAGAAGTGTCTCATGCTAACACTAAAAGAGACTTAAATCTTAGCAGTTGTTTGTGTATGTTTATATAAAATCTAAATAACACAAAGAAAAATGTGGCAAAATGTTGTCCTGACTGCTTTTAACCTGTTTTTAGGCTAGCCTGTATCAAATGTAATCGTGTTTGCTAATCATGTACCGTGGACTTAATAAGAAGACTTCAAATGGTTAATGATGTCTAGAAATATGTCCCAAAAAAATTCAAGTAGATTATTGTGCAATGTATACAACATAATGTAAAATAAATATGAACATAACCACTAGTTTTTATCTCTACAGGGGCTAGCATAGTGCTAACATGTTAGCTAGCTTCAAAATTAGAACATTTTCCCTGTGGGTCCCTGTGTTTTTACAAGCTGACTTGTAAAGCAACCTTCTCACACACACACACCCACACACACACATACACACACACATTCAGCTTCCTCCAAATAAAATCAACTGTATTGTCGACAGTTTTTGTGTGTGTGTGTGTGTGTGTGTGTGTGTTCATTATCAATATGTGACAGGAAATATTCGTCACTTTCGCGCCTTAATAAATCTCCACAAACAGGCTTTAAGGGCAGGCAGCATGCTGACACTCGAAACTCGTAAAGTCAGCGAAGAAGAAGAAAACCAGTGTCGAAATATTCTCCTGTGTTTCCCTGGCTTAGAGACGGCCATAAATACACACCCAAGCACCTCATTTAGATCTTGGAGGGTATTATATCCAGCTTGTCATTTCATCTGGTGGCCACGTTCAGGATTCAGGACTCGCTTGCATTCGGGAGGCATTTTATCATCCGTGAAAATGTAATGAAAAGTTCATCTGAAATGAATCAGCGGCGACGCTAGATAACAGCAGGGGCCTTTTTCATATCCATGATGTCATCCTGATTTACTCAGCAAGCAGGCAATGATTTATTTTCGACTGTAATATCACTAATAGTCCTTTTCATAATCTCTATCTGCATGCAGATGATATTATAATCTAGGCTACAACAATGCAGTAATCCATTAGACGAGGTTGATAAACTGGCAGCCCAATTACATCCCACATGTGAACTCTTGACTTAACGCAAAATAATCGATCTGTGACTGATAAAGCTGGGGAGTGTTAGAGTGATAGAGCAGTCGGTTCTTTGTGATATAAGGTAAGAGAGTGACGGACTAATAATCATTAACGCTCAGTCAGCATTGGGGCGTCTTCTTCAGGAATTACGTCCTAATTAAATCTATTTCTGAAATGTTAAAAATTCAACCTTGCAACCACTCACTTAAAGTATTATAGACTTTAAATAAAAGTGAGGAACAAGTGCCATTGATGATATTGTTTAATCCACATGGAGGTTTGATGTCTGTCCAGGAAAGCAGGTCTCATGTCACCCAAAGCAGCCCTTAATGTCAACCAGATGACTGAAGAAGGAATCTGTGGTATCGATTCCCGCCTCCGGGTCTGTGTGTGTGTGGAGTTGCATGTTCTCTAGTGATGGGTCGTTCAAGTCTTTCACGTGACTCGGAAGAACGAGTCGTCTCGGAGAGTGATTCGTTCATTTTTCCTGGGTGAGTAATGTCACGTGACTCCCATAGACGCTATGCGGTGCAATAGATTCAAAAGAACAAACGACTCGGACCAGAAGATATGAGAGGTGAGCTGCTCATTGTGTTTATCATAATATGTCCTTAGCTGCATTGTAATATGTTCATTACTGGAACTATAGGCAAAATTTGTGTATGTTGACTTGTTGGGGGTCTGTTTATTGAAAATGAAACTTTTTTCTTTTTTCTGAACAAAAGAATGAAATGAACTAAATGACTCAAAAAAAGATTAGAAGCAAGAATCAAAGAACCGAGGTCAAAAATTATTATTCAAACTTCCCATCACTAATGTTCTCCCAGTGCTTGGTGGGTTTCCTCCGAGTACTCTAGTTTCCAAACGCCGTTTTCATGAAGGGGTCTGTAATAGTGTTTAGGAGGCTGGTACGTTTCGAACATCCACATGAACATCCAAGGTTTGAAGTATATGTCAAACATCCGCATGAAGGTTTCCCAGCAGAACACTGACCAGAGCATCACATTGTCTCTGCCAGCTCATCATCTCCTCCCGGGTAATTGATGCATATACTGTACACATCTAGCCATCAACATGATAAGAAAATGTGATCCATCAGACCAGATGGCCATCCAATCTTCTATTGCTCTGTAGGCCACTTATGAAGCTCACATGCCCATTGCAGACACTTTTGGTGGTGTACACGGCCACTTTCAGAGCCAGCATGAAATTTGTCAACAATTTAAGCAACAGTAAATCTTTTATTGGATCAGCCTACATGGGCCAGCTTTTGCTCCCTATGTTCATCAATGAGACTTGGCCACCCATGACCCTGTCGAGACTTTTTCCAGGTTTTCTTTCCTCTGACCACTTTTGGTATGTCCTGACCACTGCAGACAGGGAACATCCCACAAGAGCTGCAGTTGTAGACTTCTGATCCAGATGTCTATCTATCACAATTTGGTCAAAATGTCAAAATCACTCCAATCCTTAGACTTGGCAATTTGTTCTGCTTCCAACACATCAAGTTTACAGATAAAATGTTGACTTGCTGCCTAATATATCCAACTCACTTTCAGATGCCATTATAGTGAGAGAATCAATGCCATTCACTTGATATCAGGGTGAAAACCAGCTGTTACGACAAATGTGATAAGAGGAACTAACGTGTCTCACAGATGGCCGATGACACTGAAAGTTCTTTACAAAAACTTTTTAACTTTTTTTGATTTGTTATATATTGATAATTTGTAACTTTTGGCATGAATGGGAAAGTGTAAGGATGCGAGCGACTTTGACAAACTGCAGCTGTTGTGGGTCTTCAGTGGTCGGATTGATCTCTGCAGTGGGATGAGAGAAATTAAAAGTTCTGTGACAATGAGTCAACTTCCATGGCGATGAGTAACTGTTCCATCACACCACTATATTGGTGATGAGTTTCCCATGACAGCATGATCAAAGTGTGATAGTGGAACTTAATGACCTGGAACTTAATCATACTGGAATCATCCAGTCAGTCAAATCGGTGTCCCTTTGCATGGATATTAATCTTCTTTACATAATTGGTAATTAACTGCTTATGTTCCGGGTGTTTTTTTATTTTGTACACAAAGTACTTTAAACACATTAGTCATTATTCTCATGAAACATTCTTATTTATTTCCAAACAAAACAAGATTTGTATCTAAAAAATTTTCTTAGCAAACTGAAAAGGTTTTATTCGAATTCCCTACCATTTCCACATGTGTGTAAACAATTACGATAAAATCGCACAGCTATATTAAATTACATTAGTCGTCCCTAATGGCAGGGAAAGAAAGAGAAGCTCTTTGTAACAGACCTACTTTTCAGCTCAGACTTTTTCATCTCACGTTTCAGTGTGTTTTATGAACACTCCTTCAAATGGCAACTGGGAAAAATCAAACTGCATTAAATGTCAATCAGATCAGCCAGTGTGTTTACAAGCCTCATAAATAACCTCTGAAGGAAAGATCAGGCCTTTAAAATAGTAATGATAATAAAAAAAAGATGAGTGAGAGGCTGACTCTTCCTCATCTCTCCAGCATTAAACTTCACATGGAGATGTTTTCCGTCCCTCGTTCCAGTACCCTGAGGTTGGAAATAAAAACTGTAATAAAAAACACTTTATTATACTGAACTAGTTTTCAGATGTTAATCAGAGTTTTACCTCAAAGGTTCCTTGTGTATTTGTCTATTAAGAATGTAAAAACAAAACGTTCTTTTAGTTTATTCCGAGTTTTTTCTTTTGCTTGCCGGAAACCCTACATTATATTTAAACAAATCTGAATGCCATGGGACACGATAGTGGCCTCACACCGCCAGGGTCGAGGGTTCGATTCCTGCCCCGGGTCTGTGTGCGAGGTGTTTGCATGTTCTCCCTTGGCAGGTTTCCTCCGGGTACATCGGTTTCCTTCCACAGTCCAAAAACCTGCAGATTAGGTTAATTATTGTTCCCAATTTGCCTGTAGTGTGTTTATGTGGGTGTGTGCACTGATAGTCCTCGTGCCCAATGTCTCCTTAGGAAACATAGGAGACCGAATAAACAGTCGGTTTAAACAGTCTGTCTTTTTTTTTTTTTTACAATTGACCTTAATTGGGTGAAGCGACATTTCGTAAAAATTAGGTTTGTATATTTTGGTCATTTTTTGTATATTTGCATTTTCGCACATTTTTATGATTAAAGTTTAATTCAGACTATACAAGTATACAATAAATAAGAAGAATAATCATAGAAATGATAAATGATACTGTTATTGTCTTGGTCTTGCACATCTATCTATAAAAAGAATCATTTTTGAAAATTGATTTGTTCAGCCTGTACTGTTAGAATGCTAATTAGGCCCGACCTCCCTTCCATGGCACTGAGATCATGTGACCTGAGACTGGATTATAACTTCCTTCAAAACAATCTTCATGGCGGACACAGAAACAACTCGCAAAAAAAAAAAAAACACACACAAGCGTTTTACTGTATCCACTTGTTTGGATTTTCGACATCTTGTTTATTCTGACACCTTGTCATGTGACGGTTTCATTTGCATATCCGTTAATATTCATTAGCGTCTGCCAAAGATTGGCGTGTACACCGCATCAACCTGGTCAATGTTGAATAATTTCACTGATTATACAGCACATTGTATTTGCTTTACATTTGCTATAATTACTTAATTTTTTTTCCTCTTCACTTTACCATGTAATATACCATGTATGGTCTGCATCAATCTTTACATTAATTAGTGTTTTTAAAATGTGTTTAATATGTACAGTTTTGAAAAATAACTATCCTAGAAGGGGAAAGAATCAATATCTCTTTACAGAGCATTAATTGAAATACTTTAAAAAAAAATTGCCATTTTTTTCCAAAATGTTTTATTTTTATTTTGCAAGTCAAATTACCAAATATGGTTCACTTAACAGTAATAGGGTCGAGGGTTATACATTTTTTTTTTATTATATATTTTAAAAACACACATAAATAAAAAAAATCCAATGACAACAATGGGGAAAAAAATCACAAAAGCAAAAAAATTTTTAAATAATCTTGGAAAACGTTTTGAAATCTTGCATTTCCAAGCCTTCCAATAACAAATCTAACGTTCACAGCAGAGTCGAAAACCTCAGACTCACCTCACTGGATTTATGTGACGGTCAAAAGCTCAGGCATCAAAACACCAGACCTTCGGAAGTTCGTGACGAGGCCGAGCTGTGGTCCGTCAATCGAGCGCCAGCTGCTCTCTGGTCAAATTCCAATCAAAGCACTTTAACTGTATTTCAACTAAAATATGCACAGATCAGAGACACCGTCAATCTTAGGAGTTGACTTGAAAACACTTTGAACTGTGACGCTCTTTGTAGTCCACTAACCCCCTATTGGATGGATGTAAATTTACTTGGACACCAAAGGACACTGCAGCGTTTTATTTCCATCTGGATTGAACATTTCAGTTGAAGGACAAATGATGCTGATGTTCTTGACATGAAGGATTTTGCAAGCTGCAGCACTGGAAAAGTTTGTATCTCCAGTTTGGTTTTCCATCCACAAGTTAGATCTGTATCGTACAGTAGCCGGCGTTTGGGACTCTGGAAGGAATATATATTCAGGACGGGCTAGATATAGTGGCGCGGCTCCAAGAGTACAAAGTAATGTTGAGAATCTTTCAGAGTAGGGAGTCACTGATCAGGGAAGAAAGCACTTAATGGCTGCGTTCCAATCCGAAGTGCACTTCACAGGGTGCTACGTTTGCAGGGAATGTCGGTGAAGGGAACTTCCCTTGACCAAACTCCAATGATTCGGAACACCCTGCGAAGTGCTGACATCACTTTCCTTGTATGTTACCATGGCAACATAAGCACCTGTCGCTGCTGTGCAAATTTCACACTACGGACATTAAATATTGAATATTTATTGAAACAAAAGCTGATCCCGGTATAAAACATACTATTGAAACATGTATAACTCATTTATTAATACTACGAATTTCTTGATTAAATTAAAATGTAACTTCTTAAGCTCCTTTAATATGATGTCGTCGATGACAATAATGATAATAAATATATAAATCGTTTTTCTGGCTCCATTTTTTTCATGCTCCAGGCGAGACGCAATGACTTATGGGAAAATTTTCATTCCTTTTCCCGGTGAAGTGAACACCTGTTGTTCACTTGTTTCCTACACCGAATGTTCCCTTTGAACATTTCCGCTCCCCGCGGTGTGGAATCACACTTAACATGACTGAACACCCTGTGTAGTGCACTTCAGTGTAGGGTACTTCAGGCCATTTGGAACTCACCTAATGTTTTTGAGGAAGACTGGAAAGAGGAGAGAGAAAGAGAGAGATCTATAAATGGCAGTGATGGAACCTACAGAACTCCAACTAGATGCTGAGTGGTACTGAGTGGAAACGTGTCGAGAAGAAGCGGGAGTGTGAAAGTGCTGGATAAAGCAGACGAACAGCTCAAGGCACAGAACAAGTCTGACAAGATTAGGGAAGGAAGCATTAGACATTTTAAGGAGAGCTGGTCTGGAAGATGAGGGAGAACGAGGGATCTACAGTTGATGATAATGTAACCGACCTACTGGATTCCAACGCTGTTAAACAACAAAGTAGTAGATTATGTGGAATTGCCTGACTTGCCTTTAAAGAGACACACAACACAATAGGGGTTTAAAATCAGAAGCGGACAGCTGGTTGCGCACAATGAGGGAAAATAGCACATTCACAATCAGCAGAAGAGAGAGATATACAGTCTATATCTACAGGTCCTTCTCAAAAAATTTGGGTTTTCATGAGCTGTATGCCACAATCATCAATATTAAAACAATAAAAGGCTTGAACTACTTCAGTTGTGTGTAATGAATCTAAAATATATGAAAGTCTAATGTTTATCAGTACATTACAGAAAATAATGAACTTTATCACAATATGCTAATTTTTTGAGAAGGACCTGTATATTTATTTATTTATATGGAAGAGGCTACTGTGAGCGAAGAGAAGCTTAGTGAGTACTTTTACTCAAGTACACAAGTAAGGAGGATTTCTACTTTTACTTTTTTTAAATATTTGCCCTAGTACGCCACTGTACAGGCCTCAGAGTGGTGCAGGGGTAAAGTGCTCGCCCTATCATACGGACATCGCTGGTTCGATTCCCGGGTGATGTAACCTATCACAGCCGGAGCTCTAGAGAGAGCTGATTGGCCGAGCTCTCTCAGAGGGGAGGGATGAGGTACTTAGCACCTCCCACATTAATCACGGGGCTACAGCCAATCAGGCGTGTATGTGAGCTCGCGCACGTGGAGGGATCGGATAGCGCTGTCCTCCAAGTGCGTTACGCCACCCTTACGCCCTGTCGACTGAGTGGTAGGAGTAGCATTAATGTGGGAGCCCTCTAGTGACGGGGAGGAATTGGACATGAGAAAATCGGGAAGAAATTTATTTTTAAAAGATTTGTGTACTTTGCCCACCACCACTTGTTCATACTTGAAAAAAATAAAAACCTTCTAAGTGATTGTCAAACAACTGATAACAGAATAACAGAACACAGGTTTTGCCTTGTGGCGTGGAATGTTTTCCTTGTGAAATTATGGAGCCCTCTAGTGGTCATTTAGCAGAAAAATATATTTAGGTTAGAATACAGGAACATGGATTAAATGGGGTTAAAAAAAAAAGTGTTTCATGCTGTTTTTTAACAAATAAAGAATAAGATATCAGCATTCAGTGTTGAGTGGCTTCATAAGTATACACACCCGCTGTAAAAGACCAAGCCGATTGCACAACAATGTTAGAAATGTCCTTTAATATCCTAACGTAAGAAATAATACAATACAGCCGGCCCCGTGCCTGATTCTGCCTCTGTGGCAGTTTCTCAACAACAACAAAAATCCTGTACACTTGTAAAAAAAAAAAAAAAATCTATCAATCATAGAGAAATCATGATGGAACGTAAGATTCGTTCAGCAGGGCTGTGATTCAGTCCGACAGTGCCCAGTGAGGGTCACTTCTTGGCGTAGGTGATCTTCATGGCACAGGTGGCGGTGATTCTGAAACCTTGTAGCGCGTCCTTGGCGACTCCCGCCTGGGCTTCGCTCTCAAATTCTACGAAGGAGATGTCGTGTTTTCCGGGGACCAGACGCACCTCTTTGAACCCGGGGAACCTGAGAAGGGAAGAAAGAGGATGTATATAAATGTACAAGCATTCTTGATAATAGCTAGAGAGTCTATGCAGTACTGAATCTGCATGTGGCTGACACATAATGCGACTGTATTTTTGCATGGAACAGGATTTTTCTAAACCTGTAAGAACCCAGAAACCCTTTCAGGGAAAAGATCCTTATTCAGCTTTATCCTTGACTTTAACTCATGAAGTCCGTAAGTGACATCTACGTGCACATTATTCTGCACATTATTCTGCCAATGACTGGACATAGTTTCTACATTCCACTTCAATTCTTTTTATTATATTTTTATTTTATATATATTTAACATAATGTAAATTTTAAATTCTTTTTACAGCTAGAAGTTTTTCCCCCTCTACATCTTTCTATATTTTTAATCTGTAAAATTGTCTTTAGGTTATCAGAGGTCGTATAAGAATTTCACTTCATATCATACTGTACATGTGACCAATAAATTTTTTTATTTGCATTTAATGAACATCCTGGTGCAGTCATGTGACAGTCTATGATTTTGCATACCCATGACATCGTTTTCAAAATGGTGGTGTATCCGGGTAGCACATGTGACAACTAGCTCATATCAAATAATAATAATAAAAAAAAAAATTTTTGTTACTGAAAGTAAGTTTCATCTGATTTAACATTTTTATACATAACCTCTTATATTTAACCTGTTCTGACGGCATTTCTTGAACAAATTGATATAAAACAAATTAAAAGAGAATATCACTATGACATGCGTCACAGGGTTGGGACAATAATATTTTCAAGGAAGATGTGATGTCTGTTTTCTGTGTCGTCTATTTGGACTGGGTTATGCCCCCCGTCATTTTCCATTATGTCCCAGACCCATCTCTCTTTTAAGGGACATTAAAAACTTATTTTTAGGCTTTTAAGTGACTGACGATCAGAGCGGTGAAACTCTACTCACTGGTTAAACAGCATGGACAGCATCATCTCGTTGGTCTCCTCGGGTAGGTTGGTCAGGAAGAGGATGTAGTTAGGAGGATTATCAGGAACCTGCAACATGACAGAGCGAATCTTCAGTACAACGCTACGATGCAAATCTCACATGAAACATGAAAAAGGAAAGTGAAAGACATGTTGGATTCGTTCTTGTACCTGGACTGTAGCTGGTGGAGGTGGCTGTGTGTTGACTGCATTCTGGAAAACAAAACGCATCAACAACATTAAGTAAATCTAATCAGACATATGGTCTGTGGGCGGAGCTACAAAGACTGTTGAAATAATTCCTAATAATAATAATAATAATAAGTTTAACTGTGTAAACTCACCACTGGCTTTTTGGCGGCGTTGGCTGCTTGCTCCTGAGCCTTTTTCTTCTTCTCCTTCTTCTTCTCTTTGTCTCCGTACGTGCCTCTCATCTTAGAGACAATGTCAGAGTCGGTCTTCGCGTACTGAATTCTCTGAAATATTAACAACACGTGTGGATCACCGCCTGGAACGTCAGTGTTCATATCCCACTCCAATCTCACCTTCAGACTCTGGGAGGGGAAAATTATTTCCACCTGGCTCCGTCCTAAACCACTTCTACATATGTCACATGACTGCATCTCACGTGCACAAACATCTACGTTTAATTTAGAGTTAAGTATTCAATAGATACGGAAAACACCAGTTATACAACATTATCACGACACACCGGTGCTCAATTACAACAGTGATTCTATCATAAATGAATGGATAAATATGCCGACTCGATATTACATTTTAAAAGGGACAATTTTAAACCTTAAAAATAAAAAGTTACTGATTAATTAAACGCCACTCGTTCCTTATAACAAGTTTTCTAACTGAAAAACCAATCGCAGCATTTAAACACTACAAACTTTAAATACAAGTGTTTACATTTAACTGAGCAGTGCGTATCTCGGTAATCTGCCATAATTATCATTCCTTAACAAACTCAGCAAATAATTCACGCCTATCACACAGGATGAAGATGCGTAAATAGTACACAGTGCGCCATCTTTAGGACTATGAAGAAACTGTGGCGTTTTATCTCCTCTAATGCGTCCAAAGTCTCAAAACACAACTTGACACTGGGTGCACAGGTTGAGTGGCTGAGAGCCTGCAGCTTTAAATGTACACGATTTTCAACTAATTAGTGCTCGCTGTGTTTTGAGACTGCAAGTGTGTGTAATGAGGTGGTTTGAGACTGATTCGCTCACAATGTTTGGAGGAAAAGGGTAGATCGGAGGTGATCCATAACTGACTTGACATCACTACAGATCAGGAGGCAACAGAAGAACCCAGGGGAAACTTCACAGTAAACTGACGTCAGGCTCGAACCATCATGAAAGTCCACACGCACGAACGAACTCCTTGAACAACAATCTCATTGTGATCTGAAATACTCACCATGGGTTTGTTGTAGAACGGGAAACCTTGCAGCTGTCTCAGCGCGTTCGTAGCTGCTGCGAGCTCTTTGAACACTACAAACGCCTGGCCTCGCATTTTCATCGTCTTCATCGCGACGACCTCGATGATCTGGCCGAACTGAGAGAACAGGGCGTAGAGAGAGCGCTTCAGCTCTGAGGAGGAAACAAAAAAGCAGGAAAAAAAATTATAATAAAAACCAGCTAAATTAATTCAAGATATTCCATAAGTTTCCATGAAATTACTCGAATTGAGGTATTTCCACTCCAGGGACAAAACACACACACACACACACCCCCCCCCCCCCCCCCCCAAGACTAGTACAGGACAGGTTCTCTTTGAAATTTATTAAAAACAGTATATTTCAAAACAACCCACAATCCCAGCATGCAACATTCCACACGTTTCCATAAGCAGTATTTTAATGACAGTGACTCAGCACGCGCACCTTCTTTCTTCACGCGATCGTTCAGGTTGTTGATGTATATCGTGTGATTCGGTCGGATGTCCATGTTGCTTTTCTTTCACCTGCGATTATTAAAGATTCATTACGCGTCGTTTAACCAATTTTAAAAGCAAATAACACATTTAAGATCTCTAGCAAACAGAACTGACGACGTTTAACTTAAACCCGGACTGTAATTATCGAATTATTCTAACTAAAATTAATGAATAAGTCTCAAACTTACCACACTTACTACACCGGAAACGTTTCAACAGCGCACTTCCGGTTACTGCTGCGCTTTTTGATGACGTAAACGGGCTCGTTTCACCGCCCACTGTAGTGGAGGAGGAACTGCACTCTGTTTCTACATAATAATAATAATAATAATAATTATTATTATTATTATTATTATAAGTGACCATGTTAATCGGTTTAATATTCGGCTATGAAACAACTGTAGGGCTAACGTTACTCTAAAAAAACAAGATTGATATTAGCAGGAAAAAATATTTTTGTTGAGGTATTTATTATTAAAAATGTTTATATATTTATATATAAATATATATATAAATTTAATATTAAGAGAAAAAAATTTATATTTCGGAGACAGTTTTATTTTAATAATAATAATTATTATAATCATTATTATTATTTGTAAAAATATTATTACATTAAATAATACATTTATTATTAGTAGTAGTATATAAAAAAACCAACAAATACTTTATTGTCGCAACATTCAATGAATCACTTATTTTTTGTTTGTTTGTTTATTCTGTCTATTGTTCTTATTTACATATTAAAAATATTTACATTACATATTTTTTGTTAAATTTTGCTATACTGTATATCTATTGTTACTGTTATTGCAAAAATAACTGTTAAAAATACAAGAGAGATGTTATTAGCAGAAAAAAAATCATACTTTAATAAAGTAAAATTATTAAGGTGAAAAATAGTAATATTTAAGAGGTATTAGTGTTATTATTATTATAAAAAAAATAACACTGTTTTTTTTGTTGTCAAAATGGAATGCACAATGAGACATAATTCTCAAAGGTTTATGACTGTAAAATGCTTTTTATCTACTTATCAGTCTATTTTAACTATTGGTTTTTAACATATTGCATATACACTGTTCCCACTTTTAATAAAATTTAATTTTACAGTTTTTAGATAACTATACGGTGAATCTAAAAAAATTCTTCGTTTGATTAAAAAGTGAGACTTTGATATAAAATCTGATATAAAATTAAAACAAAAACTAAATAAAACAAAAAAAAAGTTTGAAGTATTTTGTGAGCAGGTCTAAAAACACTATATGTATAAAAGTAAATTAAGCAATAGATGCACTTAATGTCTACACTTAAACATACAGTAGATCTGCAAAGGAAATTACTGTACTGTTTTGTTTATAACTACATTGATAGAAATTGATCAACATTTATAAACACCATATATTGAGATTATTGTATGTATACAGTATGTTACTGTAATGTTACAGTTCTAATTGTTCAACTTATTTTTAGTTGTTCAGTTTATCTAGATTTTTATTTTTCCACTTTCTGTTGCTTTATTCTGCATCGGAAAACGAGAAATCAGAACATATCACAGATCACCTCTCTTAAATATATACGCAAATGTGTGTATGTTCAATTTATATATCAACATATCAATCAATCAGTAAATAAATCAATCAAAACACTCTCAACTGAATTTCCAAACTGGACCACTCAGACAAGAAAAACTTAAAACTTTAAAAATCCATTAAAGCAAGCATTCTTGCAGAGTAAAAGAAAAAACAGCTCCAGATGAGCCACTCTACATAAATATACATACACTACCAGTCAAAAGTTTGGACACACCTTCTAACCCCATGATCGTTTGCTGTTTTTTTAAATCTATTTCTACACTGTAAAACAATACTGAAGGCGTTTCTCCAAAATATACAATAATTTCCTTTGAACAGTTGCAGAATAGTTACATATTGAGATGTATATCTGCTACTTCTCTGTAAATCCTTCATAGCGGCTCTAATCTGAGGTGATGGTTGTTAATTGGTGATTTCTGAGGCTGGTGACTCTAAATGAACGTCTCCTCTGCAGCAGAGGTAACGTTTGAGTCTTGCTTTCCTGTGAAGGTCTTCATGAGCGACAGTTTCATCATGGAGCTCGATGGGTTTTGCAAACACACTCGACACAATACTGTTCTTGCAAGAACTTTTCCAGAACAGCTGACCTTCATGTCTTACAATAACAACTAACTATTGGTGTTACTAATTAATTGCTTAATGACTTAGTTGTTATTTCAGTTTTGATAAAAATCCAGTATTGTTCTAGAGTGTAGAAAATAAGTCACAAAACAAACCCTAGTGCTGCGCCAGCTTCACCAGGTACGTGGTTTGATTGACACTTTATGTACGAAGACATGCTAGGAATCAAACACACAACATTTGTAATGTTAAAAAAATACATTTTATTATTTGAATATTAAGAATTTTGTTGTAAAGAATACAAACAGAACATCTGCAGAAGATCTTGACTGTGAGGTCAACAATGTGTGTGTGTCAGTGTGTGTAACTGCACAGTGCGTCTGCGTGTTCAGAGTGTGTCGATGCTCTGTAATCTGCGCTCGGTGAAGAAGCGGTGTGTCTCTCGTACGTGTGCGTTGTTGGCAGGTTTGCTGTGGCTGAAGTACGACAACATGGACGTATTGTTCTTTCGGGCTGCTGCTTTCTCTCCATCTTCCTCGTCATCATCCCTACACACACACACACACACACACACACACAGAGTTCAAACTACATGACTACAGAAGCGTTGTGAATTAATCCCTGCTGGTGAACTCACCAGTGCACCGGGACCGCTTTGTTGTCCAGCAGCGTCTGCGCTGTGCTCCAGCTGAAGCGCACAAACTGAGGGTAACCGAACACCGGGTCCAGATACTTCAACAGCCAGCTCTTAGTCTTTGGATCTAAACACACAAACACACAGAGGTGTGTTTTTACCACATTTATCAGGACCTAAAAAAACATGTGTGACTATAAATGCATGAATTACAACTTATACTTTGCTACCGAAGATGAATCACACTTTCTTTAAGTAATAAATCAACGACGCTGTGGTTTACTGTAATCTACAAGTCAAAGCGTTCAAGTCAAACCAGGACTTTCTGGTGAATGGAGGAGTAAAATTGATGGATGTTTACAGAAGAATTCAAAAACAGTATGGTGATGAGACTTAAAATATTTCATAATAATGTTTAATTATATATAAAAAAAAAAATTATAATGTATTTTCATTTAAGGATTAATTTCAGTACATTAGGATTATATAGTACTTTGATCAACTAAGTTGTGTTAAATGTGCTTTAAAAAAAGTATTCTGACTTCACTTGAAAGTGCTGCTTGTATGTCTTGAGTGACAGATGTCTCATCCAATCAGCGATAAGAATTTAATTCGCAAACTATTACCTACCTTTTCCGGTTTGACTGAATTGTCGTTGTGTTTTCTCATTTGGTATTTTGTATCTGGATGTGTCGTGTTTTATGATTTGTTATATTGTTTTTTTTTGTGTTATTTTGTTTTGCACTTCTCAGCCAAAGTAGCGAGCACTTCACCGCTCTGCACCACTAGGGGGCGAATACTTTTTACCATGATGGTGTCCAAGCACCAGTAAAACACTGGGATGAGAGCATTAGCGTAGCAGGAGATTATATAGAGAAATAAAGGAAGGAGTTTTGTCTCTCATAACTTTCTTCTGTTATTCTTATTAGTCCCGGTTTGACTTGAACGCCCCTTGTGAAGTAGTTTAGTAAACGTTAAGACGACGGGAATAAACAGCGCGGACCGTTGGGGTATCCCGAGCCGTAATCGGTGTCCACGTCTCCTAGATCTTCTGCAAACTTCCAGCCTTTCACTGCATGGTCTCGAGCCACCTGCGAGACAAGAAATAACCAGGTGAGTCCTAGATTAGTATCTGAGACGAGTTTCAGGGACAAACGAATCGTCCACGATATCAGACGGTGTATCGTATGTCATCATTCTGAAACCAAAATCTTGAAATGCACTTCGAGGAGTCATCCTGCGTTTCCTCCTTCGTGTACTGACCTTGGCGCAGATGCTGGCGGCGCTGACAACAGGGAAGAGCGAGTCAGCTTTGGGCCGGACGGTCACCTTCACACCGGGAAAGCGCTGAGACAGCTTCTCCTCATACTTCTCCGCCGGGCCCACCGTATCCACAAACACCTGACCGAACACACAAATCACAGTCACATGTCTGAACCTGGGCTTGTAGCTCCACTTCGGCACTGGAGTTCCATTAGCAACATTAACTACGTCTAACGTTAGTGTAAGAGGTGACTTGGGCGTGTCTCTCCTACCTCTTTGAGCTGCACGCCGCTGTCCAGAGCGTACTGCACCAGCCCGATTGCAGCGTCGTGAGACAGAGCGTTTAAATTATACTTTGACCTGAACAGGGAGAAAGAAATAGGAAAAGAGGATTTTTATTAAAGCACCACACACACACACACACACACACAAAGAGAGCTGTTTGGATATCTGTGTTGGTGTGTGTACCTCTGTAACATGCTGGTGGAGATGGTATTGGGTGAGAGGATCTGAAGAGCCCAGCCTACAAAGCTCTTGGTCTCGTCCAGCTTCATGAACAGATTCTCTCTCTCCGACTCGCTCAGAGTCTTCGAGTCTATATAGAAAATAAGCAAAAAGCGCAACAACACAAACACAGGATTCATTCTAACACCTAATCGTTTCCATAGTAAGAGATGACAATTCACGTATCACCACACCGAATCCATATATATATATATATATATATATATATATATTTTAATAGCTTTACACAAACAAAAGTATTATGGAAGTCTGTATGAAATGTGAATGTGTATGAATCATAATGATAAGAGTCTCAAACCGACTCATTACACCAGTCTCAAAACACCACGAGCGATAATTAGAAGCCGCTCGCGCCTGTGTCCTCTTAGACACTCAACCCAAGTGCTCACTGTCAAGCTGAGGTTTTAGGCATTTTAAGGCTGTCAAACATCAACGTGATACACTCTGAAATATTTATACAATTTCATCCCGGTGTGGTAGGAATGAAAAGATATTCCGAAATGAATATTATGGCGGATTACAGAGATACACACAGCTTAGCTAAATGTAAAACTCTTCATCCGGGGATCACTGGTTCGATTCCCGGGTGATGCTGTAACCTCTCGCAGCCGGAGGTCTAGAGAGAGCCGATTGGCTGAGCTCTCTCAGAGGAGAGGGATGAGAGGTACTTCACCTCCCACATTAATCACGGCTAAGGTTTAAAATTGTAACAAAATAAAGGAAATTGTAATAATGAATGAGGATTTTTATAAAGTTTGAGAATCACAATCGAATCGGCACCAATGTATTATGATGATATCGTATCGAGAGGACAAAACCAACACGGGATGAGACACGTCAGGACCATGTTACAGTAACTCAGCTCCATGCTGTTGATTGTTTTCCTATGACATCATGCCCCTGTTTCTATGTGTGAGTGTGAGACACATCCAAAGCTGACCTGCGACTTTCAGGTTCTTCAGGTCGTCCTTTTTGGACACAGGACAGTAACAGATTCCATACACCATAGGACCTAAAGCACAGACAGGACACACACACACAGTGTTCAACACCTTCAACAGACCATTACTTTAGTAATCAGTAACACCCCATGGGGGGTAATAAAGGTTTGTCCTGACCCAGGACAGGTCCTCTGCCTGCCTCGTCGATTCCCAGACAGCAGTCTTCAGTCCTGCACAGCTCAGGGACAGGAGAGGACAAGCGACAACTGACTGAATTGTCCTCCTCAAAATCCCTCAGGTCCATTTCTGGGTGAAGTTTCTGATATTTGTGACGATAGAAAGCCTTTAAACACCTCCACAAACGAACGTTCTAGTAAACACTCCGGGCCGAATTCCAAATCGCCGCCAACTCCCTATAAAGCTGCCTTAGACAAGTTTGCGTCCGCGCCCTACCTAGTCCACTACCCGTCTAAACAGGCGCTATTTAGGACTCGACCCACCTTATCGACGCTTTCTAACTCAACTTACATCCTACACACAGCGCGATGGCAAAGTCCAAATACCTCCAGACACGCATATATGTTTGTTGCTGCGTATAACCCCCAAGAAAAGTATAGTATAGTGCAGAAATAAATAAAAAACATAAACAATCGACATAAATGAAGATAATCTGACAAACAGAGTCTCCGCTACAGCGCGAAGCTAAAGAAGTGGAACCTGATTGGCTGAAGCACCCAAGCCCGGGAAAACTCGACGTGACGTCATCTTCAAGCGCCATACACTATACGGAAGAATTATTTATTTTTTTAAAGGGAAGTTAGTTCCTGATAGTGATGGGAAGTTTTAATCATTTTAGTGATTCGGTTCTTTAAATCTCTTTCATCAAAATGAACGAATCGTTTTTTTTTTAGTCATTTAGTTCATTTCGTTCTTTTGATGAGAAATACAAATAAAATATTGCATTTTCAATAAACAGACCTCCAATACGTCTACATACACACATTTTGCCTATAGTTCCAGTAATGAAAAACATTACAATGCAGCTGATGACATATAATAATAAACAGTATGAGTAGTTCACCTCTTATATCTTCTAGTCCGAGTCGTTCGTTCTTTTGAATCTATCGCGTCTATGGGAGTCACGTGACAAAAGAATGAACGACTCGGAGTAGACGAGTCATTGAGAAAGAATCGCTCAATTCTGTTTCCTGTACCGGACCTACAGAGGTTTTGCGATGATTTGCGCATGCGCGCCCAGTAGAACATGCCGAGACGACTCATTCTGAGTCACGTTAAAAATTCGTTCAAAAAGAATGAATCGTTCATGAACGTCCCATCACTAGTTCCTGAAGCATATGCATGAGTCAAACTTTGTATACATTTACTTCTTGGCCTGTATTTATTTATGGGTTGTCTGTTTTTGGTTTATTTTAAACGGATATAATGAATATAATATAAATGGAATAACTTTATATGTATTATTTGTCCATGCGCTAGTTTGTTAGACGGTAGATAATGACATATATTAAGATGTAGTGAGACTTGAATCTCCTGATCTTTGGTTCAATTCCTGCACCAATCTGTGTGCATGGAGTTTGCATGTTCTCCCAGTGTTGGAGGGTTTCCTCCAGGATCTCCAGTTTCCTCCCTTAGTCTAAACACTGCATGTCTTTAGACTAAGGGAGGGAACTGGAGATTAGGCTAATTGGGGTTCCCAAATTGCCCACAGTGTGTGAATGCATGTGTGATTGTTGACCGGAGGTCCTACGACGGTCGCATAACGAATAAACACAATGGCCAGCATTGGCCTCCATGTTGGACTACAGAGGATCCTAGATGGATGGATGATGTAGATAAGTAGATAGTTAAATAGATATATATAGATAGATAGAAAGAAATGCTTGTCCCTCTACAGATCACAGAACAAGTATAGCATTTCTTCTTTGTCCTTTTTGGCATATCAAGTGGTCTGTGAAATCTGATATGTTCAGGATACAAAATTCTAATGCCTTATAATTCTTAAGTATTTTTGAAAAATCTATATTGTAGTCTATTGTTTTTCATTCGGAATTAATTAACAGTTAATTTGGTGGCTTAGTGGTTAGCACCTCCAGGGTCGAGGGTTCGATTCCCGCCTTGGGGACTCTGAGTGGAGTCTTTACCTTGTGCTTGGTGGGGTTCCTCCCACCAAGCAAGGGATTCCTCCCAAGTCCAAACAGAAGATTTTTTTCCCTCACAAGTCCAAACATTAGATTTTTTTTAGATTAGGTTAGGAATTCCCAAATAGTCTATAATGTGTGTGTGTGTGTGTGTGTGTGTGTGTGCGCGTGTGTGTTTCTGTGCTCTGTGATGAATTTCCACCCTGTCCAGTGTGTATCCCACCTTGTGCCTCCATCGTGGACCCACGGTAGCTTCAGATGTTCTTGGCTGACGGGAGATGAACCTGAAAGAATCTTATGCTATTGACCTCAAGGTTTGATATGTGTTTTAAGATGCTTAAGAGTTACAGTATCCTTTCTGTTAGCTTAAACAGTGCCTTGATCAAAGTCACTGAGATCACATTTTCCCCATTCTAAAGTTTGATGAGAACAATAACTGAAGCCCTTCTAAGATAATTGCATGTATTAACAGATGTAAAGGTGTTTTTGTTAAAATGGCCAAAGTGTATTTAATTATAATTCAAGTTATAATTCAAGTGAATGCTCCACTGCACAGTTGTGGTAAATATTCTAAATTTAGTGTCAGCAGACATCAAATAAAGGGAGTAAAAAGAGAAGTAAAAAAAAAAGTATGTAAAAAAGAGAAGTGAGCACAAACATAAATATAAGTCAAATGATCACAAAATCACAGTTGCATGTGATGCAATACTAATATACATAGTATACCATAGGAAGAATCATGTACTCTATTATTGTATAAACAAGTGCATGAAGGAGGCAAATATAGTACATAAAATAATATATATTAATATATTATAATTATATTAATTATATAACATAATTAATTAATATATTATAATAAATGTATAACTTATAAAACTGCAGTGACCTTACAGTCAGAGTTGAAATGATTTACTAAATGCTACAGCCAATCAGGGGCGTCTGTGAGCTCACTCAAGCGGAAGGAGGGATAGCGCTGTCCTCCGAGTGTGTCATGCCGCCCTCAATGGTGCGTGTGTGAGCAGTTCGAAAAGATGCGGTTGGCTGGCGTCACGTGGTTCGGAGGAAACACGTGATAGTCTTCGGGCATCCAGACTGAGTGGTAGTAGTAGGCTTAATGTGGGAGCCCCCTAGTGACGGGGAGGTATTGAACACCACTAAATTATGGACAAAATCGGGAACCCCCCCCCCCCCCCCCAAAAAAAAAAACAAAATGAATAAATAAAAAGATGTCAGTAGTTACATCGCTGTTAATGTATCATGTGACTGTTAGGAAGAGAGCCAAAGAAAATACCGGAGTATGTGGTGTACTGTGGGAAGGTTGTGTACTACATACACCAAAAGATGAGTGCAGTAAGAATCCATAGGAATTGCTCTGCATTATACTTAGCAAAAAATCAAGTGTCTGGATGCTAATTATGACCACTTTGATCACTTAATGTGATTACGTAATTAAAACATAACTTACCTTTGATATTTACCAAAATGTTTATGCATATGTTTTTCATGTTGGAGTTTGTATAATATTTTTGTGTAATATTATACTGTACTATTGTACTCTGTAGTCTCAGGTACAATTTTATGCAGTCTTATAAGGAAATTAAGTGCTTACGTTAACTGAACATCCTGCAGAATGTCCTTCTGAGGAGTTTGTCACACCTGCTTCTTTTTTATGCCACAAAACTCAATAGATTTCTTTTTGCTTTTTTTGTCTGAAAAATTTTATGGTAAATAATATACTGTTTTCTTTTCTGGAGGAAACCATAGTACCCAGAGGAAACCCACAAAACATATGGTGAACATGCAAACCCAGTCACTTACACACACAGACCAGAGGTGATATTTGAAGATGCAAGTCAACAGTGCTAAATGCTGAGACACCATATCCCCTGTGATTAAAGTCATCAATATTATATCTTATGAAAGGTTACTGTAAGTTTTCTTTTTTCTTTACTTCCACCATACAATTTCCAGTTTCATACTGTTTTTCACCTCACACACACAAAACACCATTTTGTCCAGACTTTATACCGACTCGGGTGTTATTGTCAACTAAAAGTCGCTGTAAGAATGCAATTTAAGAAATCCCGCCATCCATCTAGGAACATCTGTAGTGCAATCAGGGACCATGGAGCCAAATGGTGACCATTATATTGTATTTATACTCACACGCTACTCCTAATTTGGGAACACCAGTAAGTGTAATCTGCATGTCTTTGAACTGTTGGAGGAACGCGGAGAACCTGGAAGAAACCCATCATGCACAGGGAGAACATGCAAACTCCATACACACAGACCTCAAGGCGGGAATCGAACCCGGACCCTGGAGGGTCCAAGACCCACTAAACCACTGTGCCACCATATCCTTTCATAGGTTGTACTGTATGTTATATGATATGTTAGTGGCAACTAAAACTACCTCAAGAATGTAATTCAAGGAATGTTTGAACAAAAGTTCATATGAATGTTTGATAAAAGAGCTGTGGGGCATTTGAACACATCCCGCCCTCCCTCCCTTCACTTCCTGCATGATTTTTCATCGCTCTATTTGATTTGAGCATTCAAAATGAACTTTGTTTTTCTTCACAAAAAAATCTACATGAACCACAGACATCTGTTTTAAAATTGGCATTTCTCGAGAAATGACTAAGCAGAGGCCGACACACTTCCCCTCTCAAATGACACACACACACACACACACAGAGACACTGGTGGTGGAGAACTGGGAGCTAACACAAGTAGGTGAGGAGCCTCGAGGTCACGTGACCGTCCGTGCCTGAGCGCCTCTGCACGCGCCTCTCGGAGTACAGTATATACAGTACAGTGGGAGCCACACCAAATAGCCGCGACAGTGTGGCTGAAGTGTGAATGGCGTGTGAATGGCCTTTGCACGCCGTAATCCCCCCTCCCCTTTCTGGCTGAAAGGCGTGTCAAGATTTCACAGTAAACACGCCCATTCAAGCCCAATTTATTCATTTACCTGGTGCCACCACTAGATGGCGCTTCGTTCTCAAGAACACGTTAAAACAAGCCAGCTGCGCTGAGTTGCAATCACGTGATTTTAACAACCCGCCTCCACCCCCGCCGAACTGACGCTACCAAACTACAGAGATGAAGATGGCGGCTTAACGGACTATTCGTGGTAAGTGATGTTTTATTTTATAAAATGTGTTTGGGGTAGTTTACAGTTTATTTCCCAGTTTAGTTTTTTATTGGCCGTTTTAAATATCACTGGCAGCAGCAGCAGCGGTCAGATGTGACTTTAGAGAACTTAATGATCTGTTTACCAAGTCTGGAGTTAATATTACAGCTTACTGTCAGTGTCACACACTCACAATGTCACTCCACTTTAACTCAAAAACATGCTCAAGCTTCGACAATACTATTAATGTCCCTATTACAAGAGCTGCACTACCCGATGAAGAGTGTTTGTGTTCTCTGTAAATACTGAGAGAATCTCACCGCGTGTTGTCTGGATAAATTCAGCGCTTATTTATTCTCTGGTTAAGAGTTAATCTGCAGGTTATTTCTGTGACTGTAATATAATGTGATGCAGTTGATGAGGGACACAGACTGAGGGGAGCTGTACAGGAGCTAGTAACGCTCATAACCCGGTTTATATTTTATACACTTTCCGCGGTAGCGCGAGCGCTTAGTTAAAGAGCTGAATAACAACACAGAAGTGTTTATCAGTTAGGAGGAGGGGGGAGGTGTGTGTGTGTGTGTGTGAGGGGAGGTATGAGGGGCTTCAGTAAGTTATAGTTTGGCTTCAGAGATGAACTAATGCTCATATACGAGTGTTATATCGCTTAACTTATTTGTATGAGAAGCGCATTAAGTAAATTCTCGGTTAATTTAATTCAGACGATAATACAGACAGTCACTGGTTAACACTAACACTGTTCACTGGTTAACACTAACACTGTTCACTGGTTAACATTAGCACAGGCAGTTTATTTACATTCCAGAATTCCCAAAACAGTATTTTAAATATTTATTTAATTATTATTTTAATTCATTAATATATATTATTTTTATTAGAACTAGATGTTCTGTGAAGTTTATTTGTCTTTGTCTTGACTAAATTCTCCTGTTGTCTTTAAGCAGAGCTCCGCTGTGGAGGATTGGGGGGTCAGACGGCTGACGGCTGGACTTTTGGAGCTACAGGACTGGAGGAGTCTGAACAAGCTGTTGAGGGAGCTGTAGGAGGGATGACGTCACAGTCCGACAGCTTTAGAATGATGTTTGATCAGGTCTACTGTATATTCTGAACATAGAACTGCAAAATGTCTGATACAGTACTTTGAGGGAAGCAAAGACTTGAACTGTTCCATCTTTAATAGTTTTTAAAAATGTATATTTTAATATAAAAGAACTAGATAGAGACTTATAAGCAGCTGGTGTTTTGGTAGTTTAATGAACTTTAAGCAAAAATACATGTATTCACCTTTTTTATACAAATTACTGTTCTAACTGACTAGTTTTGGAAGAATAAATTGAATTGTTAGTCATGTTTGCATGTTTTAATTTTTGGGGATTGTTTGGGTATTTAAAAAACGTTTGCTTGAACCAACAACTTCAATGGGCAAAAATGGGACACAACTTTGTTTTAAATAATAGTCGCGGAGTTGGGCTGAAAATCATAATTATTAATAATAATAATAGAAACAAATGAAAACAACAGTTAAACACTTGATCGCATGCATCGGTGCTAGTTTGTGATTGTGACCCATAATAATTTTTTTCTCAGTATAAATAAATGTTTTGGATTTTAAGAACTCCATCAAGAGAGCAAAGACAAACATAGAAGGAGTGGAAGGTGAGACACCTCAATGGAGAACACTGATGGAGTTAATTGCTCTGTGTGTGTGTGTGTGTGTGTGTGTGTGTTTTTGGCGGGGGGGAGGGGTTCTTTAGACCTGTCTGCGCAAATGTTGTTGTTGGTCTTTCGGCTGCTCCCGACAAGTGGTCGCCACAGCGGAATATCCAGCCCGCACTACAACTTATGTGTATGTGTTAAAAAGCCAACGGAGAAATGCTCCACAAATGGAGTTGCTGTCTTGTAAATCGTTGATTAAACCTATGAACACAGCTGTTCAGCAGTTCTAAACACAAGCAGAGAGTCTGTTTTTGCCCTTAACTAAAATATTTCAATACGTTAATACCCAACAAACATTGGTCCGACGGCGACGTTGTGTCCACGGCCAAAAACAGTCGAGGTAAGACGTCATGAATCGGTAAAAATATGTGACACAGAACATTGCCTTAAAATGCATTCAGATACATTTGTACATGTCTACGGGTGTCTGGGGCTTCATGTATAGCTGTCACTTTGACTTTTAGCTACGTGCATTTCAGTGAGTACATTGTGTGAACGAAGGTCCGCTATCTGACGTCCATTTACAGTCAATACACGTCTATATTCAAGCAAGACATGGGGGGGGGGGTATTGAGATACAAGAATTAAATAAAATTTGTTTTATGACAAATTATATATTCACAAAGTGCTTTGTGATTGTGCAGCCACTACATTTGGCATTATGCGCCCCGTGTTTTCAAATATTACAAAAATTATATTATTTTTATGAAATTTATGCATTTATACTCGCTTTACTCTGCGTGTGTTATAAATATTGCGTATAACCGTATTATAATCAGTAAGTTAAGTGGTCCATACATTAAAGTACTGTGTATAACTAAGTGCCCTAGCAAACACAGCTACAGTTTACAGTACAAATAGAGTGTGTGCGCTGGGGGGATTGGAAGATGAATGAGGACACTCATTTACAAGACAAAAGAGGTGTGAATGTGCATCTTCGCTTTGCTCTTTGGTATGTGTGTATTTTAGGTTCCTATGGGTACATTCTTAAATTCAGTCTGTCTGAATCTTTATAAACGCCAAGTTGGGAAAATCATGTTTGAGAAAACGACAACAATTAAACACTTGATCATTTGCGTCTGTGTTATTTTGTGCTTAAGTGACCCATATTTATTTTTTCTTAGTTTTAAAAATGCTTTGCGGTTAAAGAACTTAATTAAAAGACACACAGGAGAAGTGGAATGTGAGAAACCTCAATGGAGAAAGGACTGACTCCTATGACCTGACTAATGCAGGAGCACACACACAAACACACACGCTGTGGCACTTTAACCGTTAGTGCATAAACTTTGTCTTGTAAATAGCTGATTAAACCAATGAACACAGCTGTTCAAAAGAAATACTAGACAGTGTTTATTTTGCCGAACATTACAAAACTGCCATGCCACAAATCTTTAATAAGCCATGTTTACAATAGAACAAACCAGGACATATGTGTTTGATGTATATTCAGTACTGTGTATTAACTGTGTACAAACATAGCTTTAGTGTACAGTTTGTGGAAGATTGTTCATTTTCCACTGTGCCCCCCGTTGTTTTTCACTATCATTCTCAGTACATTATGAAGTCCGGTGATTAATGTACTGCAGAAGTCTTGGGTAACTTTTGTCTCCCAAAATACCCCAATGGCACGAATGAGCTCTTCTTTTGTGCCCGGCTTTGCCTCCTTTCTGATGAAGTCTTTCATGGAGTGCCAGACAAGTTCGATAGGGTTCAAATCTGGTGACTCTGGTGGAGTCTTCACCCAGTTGATCCCCTCTGCCGCAATGCAGGATGCAGCAGCAGTGTGCTTTGGATCGTTATCCTGAAAGAAGCGATGACGCGATCCAAAATATTTTCGTATATATGGTCCTGCAGCTGCTTTGATGATGGAATCTTCAAAAAACTGTCTGTCCATAATCCCTTCAAAAATTACAATCGGCCCTGCTCCATATCGCGAAATCATTCCCCAGACATGGACCTTCAGTGGATGTTTAGGCCGTGGTTTGGAAGCAAAATGACCCTTTTTGTGGAAACTCTGTCGGGCATAGTGCTCCAGAGCTACTGTTGTTTCGTCTGTAAATAACACATCATCCCATATTTCCCCCGACTCCCTCCACTGAAGAGCTTGATTTAGCCGTGCTTCCTTATTGCGGTCTCTCATCATTGGGCTAAAACGAGTCATTCCAAACGTCCACCCAAGTTTTCTGCGAGCTCGGCGAACACTGGTGAGACTCAGATGAACGCCGAAGTCTTTGACAACTTTCTGCTGCACGTGCCGGGCGGTCATCTCATCATTAGCCACGGTCATATCATCAATAGCCTTCAGGATATTGCTACAGAAATCAGAGATAACCATTAGACAAAAGCAAATATAACTTGTTCTAAGAATAACAGTATCACACACTTGTTCAGCTAATTCTTTTTATTACTTACTGGTGTAATTTCTTTGGATAAGAACGTCGAGGATGTCTCTCCTTGTAGTGATATCGCACAACACGAAGCGAAACTTTAATCCCCAATCCTGCAAAATGCTGCTGTATCTGCTGTGCTGATTTTCCACAGGCCCGCATTTGACGAATTTGTTGTGAGCACAGCTGAGTGATATGCGGCATCTTCACAGCACAATACAGTCGTTAAAAGGTGAATGATTGCAGTGATTGATTTGTGCGAAATTTCATAGCGCACAAATGGGCGTGTTCCAACTAACTCATTCTGGTTGGCTAAAATATTCACTGGTTGCTAACCAACCAGATTCTATTTGGTCAGTATCGCAATCAAGGTTACAAATAAATAGCGCACAAGTTTTCTGAGAGAATTAAATCGACTCCATAATTCTGCTAAGAATGGAAGCAGTCACTTTTTACAAGGCGCAGAGACCACAACGTGTTTCAGCTACGGTAAGCAAATTGTTCCTTTTTTTGTGTATGTGAGTTCAGATGTTAAGCCCTAATATTGTGTACAGTATTATGCTTTGGTTTCGTAATGTGTGACTGATTCATGTTTCTCTGGACACAGATGCCCTCCTCAGCCACCAAAAAGGGAAAGCAGAGGGCACCTGCAGCATCCACCACTAGAGGCAAAGTGAGAATGGTGAAAAAGAAAGCGGTAAGTTGAATTGATGTACTGCAAATTACATTTAATACATTATGAAATATATCATAGGTGTGAGTTCAGATATGTTAAGCTCTAATATTGTGTACAGTATAATGCTTTGGTTTCATAATGTATAAAATATAGAAAATATTATATATTTTTGTATAGCATAATTAAATAATAACTTTGTTTTTCAGGCTAGCGTTGTCTGGTCGCCGCCAGCTTCTATGAAATCTTCCAGGAAGCCACTAGTTGCTGAAATGAAGGACTTCCGAAGTCAAATGGCTAAGATGCAGAAACAGCTGGACCAACCCAAGCTAGTGGGGTCGTGTGAGGGGTGTGCAGCCCTCAAGACTCAGCTGGAGGCTGTGACAGAAACATTGACCCAGAGACTGGAACAGCTAGAAAGCGAGAGAACCCCCATTCCTCCGTGGCAGCAGCTCACCTCTGCCCCCCCACGCCCCTCTTGTGGACGTCGGCTATTTGGGTCTCCAGACTCTGACGAGGGCAACGCTGAACTGACCATGTCACCAGCATTTTTTACTTCGACTCCAGCCTGTCATCACAGCCTCAACAAAACACAAACACAGCCTCAACACAGCCTCAAAAGCACACACCTTCCAGATGTGCCTCTCAGGCCTCTGACTGCTGAAAGGGAGGAGACATTTTACAAAGAGTGTTTCCAGCGAGGAGAGCGTCGCCCAGATGTATATGCAGCCAGTGTCTTCATGGCGCTCTGTCCATTTGAGGCCTACCAGAACTGGGCAAAGCAGGTAAACTGGAGCGGGACAAACGGCAAAGCCAAATTGCCCAAGAATTTAAAAGACAAGGTGCACGAGACTGTCATGCAGAGATTTCCGGATCTGACAGCGAACCACTGGTTCCGGGTCAGAAGTAAAATCAACGAAAGACTGAGAAGCCCTCGTAAACTTGACCCTGAGCAGCCACGGGCTGGCTTTAGCAGTAATTTATGATTGTTTTCATTTTTTGTGTAGGCTATATATTTTTCAAATGTTCTAATAAAACTTGATTTTCAGAATCATTTATTGTGTCATATTAATCATTTATTGTGTCATTTGTTTACAGCGTTGGCTTAATTTGTGATTGAGAACTAATTTATATTATTATATTAGTAAGCCAGGCTCTAGCAACCTTGGACAAATCACATACTGTAAGCTCTCTCTCGAGCATCCTCTTTCTCGTGCACGCACACACACGTGCACAGACACACACACACACACACACACACACACACAAATAACACATGAAGTTGCGTAAAACCAAACGAAACAAGATAAAAAAATATAAGCACTACAAATCTGTAAAAAAAAAAAAATACAATAGTATAACAGGCGCTAACCCTCTGGAACTTTCTTTTGTCTTGTTTCCAAGTGTTTATGGGGATTTAATCTGTCTCTACTGTCTCCGCATCCATTCACAGTTGTGAGAAGTGATTAATGCCCCATCAGATTTTTTGATGGGGGGAGCATTATGCATCATTAAATGACAAAAGAAATACTGATCCATGGGCAGATATTTGTTCCAGGTTGCATGCGCCATTAATTACCTTTGTAATGCTACTTGTTGACTATCAGTGAAAAAAAAAACATCAGCGAAAACATCCCCCTTGAAAATAAACCCAAGCAGACGTTATATTTTGAGCTTTACTCAAATGTTCGAATAAAATGTGATTTTCAGAATGTAAAATGTATTGTGTCATTTGTTTACAGCGTTGGCTTAAATTGTGATTGAGACAAATGGATTTAACTGAAATAATTTATATTGGTAGGCAGGGGCGGACTGGGACCGAAAAGTGGCCCTGGACTTCCTGGCTCACAGCAGCCCACATCATAATACATTGGCTCTTTAACGAGATACATTTTTAACACCAATTGCTTGTATAAAAATATAATACAATACGGAAATCAATGCTATTTAAACATATTATTTGAAGTATCACTGAACATATATCGGGCCATATCAGCAAAACAAAGAAACAAAGAAAGAACAATAAGACAAACAACAATTAAATCTATAAAGACAATATTTTAAAAAGAATGGCAATAAAACAGTTAAGCTGAAATAAAACCATTAGCAGCTTACGCTAGTAAACTAGTTACTTATTTTAATTATTATGGTTATTAATTCGAAATAATGCTGAGGAAAAAAGACAAAATTTTCTTTTCCTCATAAAGTATTTATGTGAAATTCCACCCAAGTGTGACAAATATGCAAAGACAAAAAAAATCAGAAAGGGGCAAATACTTTTTCATTGCACTGTCAGACTGTTCCACTGGGATGAAACTGTGGCAGGTAGAGTTACAGTATATCACTTTAAAAATCATACTAACGTTGCACTGATCTGAATAACTTTGAATGATGAATGATTTTTAACACCCTCGTGACTCAGTAAGAGACGATGCACAGAATATTTTCTAACAGTCTGTAAATTATACATTTTGGCAGTATTGCCTTGTATCTTTTAAAATAAATAAATGAAAATATCACAATACTGCCAAAATGTTTAATTTTGCTGTATATACTTTACGCTTTTGTACTGTGTTATATTTTTATATTAGTATGATTTATCTCCACTTTAATGAGCCAGTGTATTATGATGTGGGATGTGGTGGGCTTCTGGATCCAGCCTCGCTGTCCCTTATAGGCAGAATCTGTTCATTTGAAACATTTCACAGCATTTACCTCGTCATTCATGGAAATTATTGTTAATTTGCTCAGAGAAATTCACTGCATCGAGAAAGGATCTTTATCTCTCCTTCCGTAAATCAAAACTGAAGAGGTGTGTATGTGCGTGTGTGTGAGTGAGGGGGGGGGGGTGCATGCATCCGCATGCGCGGTAACATAAACACACGCTGGTTGTCGGCGACGCCCGTGCGATTGACACATTCGTCCATATGCGTAGAAAAAGAGATGCAATATTATGTCCGCCACTGTTGGTAGGAGTAATCCAGGCTCTAGCAACTTTGGACAAATCACAATATACTGTACTGTAAGCTCTCTCTCGAGCATCCTCTTTCTCGTGCACGCACGCGCACACACACACATACACACACACACACACACACACACACAAATAACACATGAAGTTGCGTAAAACCAAACGAAACAAGATAAAAAAATATAAGCACTACAAATCTGTAAAAAAAAAAAAAAATACAATAGTATAACAGGCGCTAACCCTCTGGAACTTTCTTTTGTCTTGTTTCCAAGTGTTTATGGGGATTTAATCTGTCTCTACTGTCTCCGCATCCATTCACAGTTGTGAGAAGTGATTAATGCCCCATCAGATTTTTTGATGGGGGGAGCATTATACATCATTAAATGACAAAAGAAATACTGATCCATGGGCAGATATTTGTTCCAGGTTGCATGCGCCATTAATTACATTTGTAATGCTACTTGTTGACTATCAGTGAAAAAAATCAGCGAAAACATCATCAAAAATATAACGAAAACAATCCCAAGCAGATGTTATATTTTGAACTTTACTTTGCAGCAAAATCAGTATATTAAATGGAACTAGGTAAAATACACCGTAATATAAAATACTGTACACAGCCCGCGTTTGTGTTACCATGTCGTTTGGGATTATTTCAGGATGTCTTAAAAATATTTCACGAACTAGTTTTATTAATTCATTATTTAATAATAAATAGCATAATCATCGTGTATTGAGTGTATTGAGTGTTTTAACAAATCTGTTTTATTAATCGTTTTTTTTTAACCACGTCATCTATTTATGTTGACAATACAAGAACTGTCTGTATATTAAAGATACGGTATTGGGTTTCCTGGACACTGCAGTTAACTGTGTCAATGCTCCAACCAGTCAATGCTCCATCTGGCGGAATTATACGGCATTGCAACCATCTTTTTAGAAAGCTCATGGGGGCGTTTATGGGGCGGGGCATTGTTAACTGCGTCATCGCGGGGGATCACATTCCATGCACGAAGCGTCCATTAACCTGCCACGGAGCCGTCATGCTCCAGGCGGCTGTTTGACGTGGCTCCCACTGTAGGTCGCGCGCGTGAAGAGTTGTACAAAGGGTAAGAGGTCCGCTTTGAAGATGAAAGGACTCCTTTTAAGTGTTGCGCTTCTGCACTGCGTGTTTGCAACGCCTTTGTTTACAGAAGAAGGTAGGAAAGCAGTGCTGCATTCTTAATGTTCTCGCAGTAAAGTACTTTCGTTTCACTTTTGACGCCATATTTCAATCCAAGGACATTTTTCTTTTCAAAATACTGGTTTTATTATATATAAAATAAAAAGTTATATGAAGTTAAACTTATTATATAATAGAATTATTGTTACATTTTTACTTGAAAATATAACATAAAGATAATCTTTGCATATGAAGACATGATGTTATTCTGGCGTCTCTCATGTCTGTCTGTCTCATGTCAATCTACATTCTAATATGTGTATTATATTTAATAACCTCTCTGCATATATGTTGTGACTTGCCCTCTCCTGCAGATGAATATCTCTTCAAAACGTGGATGTCTAAGGTACGAACACTCTTTGAAACAAAACCTGAAATGGTTTTCTTTAAGCTATTGTCTTCCCTAAACAAGGAAGTGAAACAAACAAAACAAAACCAAAAATCACTACTATGAAAACAGATTGCTTCATCTTTTACAGTTTTCCCTTTCTTTTTTCTTTTATTTTCAGCACAATAGGCAGTACGGCATGGATGAGTATTACCAGAGGCTGCAGATCTTTACTGAGAATAAGAAGAAAATCGACACACACAATGCAGGAAATCATAAATTCAGAAGTAGGTCTGAGAGTGTTCTGAGTGACAGTGCAGATGGGAGGAGAAAATGGATCACTTAGTCCACATGCACATGGGTGTTTTTTTTTATTTTTATATATATATATTTTATTTTAAATATGGGCGGCGCGGTGGTGTAGTGGTTAGCACTGTCGCCTTGCACCTCCAGGGTCTGGGGTTCGATTCCCCAGCCAGGCTCGATTCCCGTCTCTGTGTGCATGGAGTTTGCATGTTCTCCCCGTGCTTGGTGGGTTTCCTCCGGGTACTCCGGTTTCCTCCCACAGTCCAAAGATATGCAGGTTAGGCTAATTGGCGTTCCCAAATTGCCCGTAGTGTGTGAATGAGTGTGTGTATGTGCGTATGTGTGTGTGCCCTGTGATGGATTGGCACCCTGTCCAGGGTGTACCCCGCCTAGTGCCCGAAGCCTCCTGGGATAGGCTCCAGGTCCTCCGCGACCCTGAACACAGGATTAAGCGGTATAGAAAATGAATGAATGAATGAATTTTAAATATGGGGATTTCCTACTTTGTTCAAAAAAACAAAACAGTATTGTAAAGTGCACATGAAAACCGACATCAGAAGCGTTTAAAACTGGTTAAAATAAAGGATTGCACTATATCATATGATCTTATGTATTGCATAACAAAAACGTTGTGCCATTTATCTCTCTATCTCTGTCTCTCTCTCGCTGTCTTGTTCTTTCACACACAGGCAGAAACAACTGCATTTCTGACTCGTGAAACAAGTCAGGTTACTCATGCCCTGCGAGTTTTATGCGGTGTTTCCTCACAATATTAAATAAAACGTTATATTTGCATAATTTGTTTCCTGTCCTTCTCTGTAAACTGTATTCTCATTGCACAAGCTGTGCTGTTAGTTTCTTCTCTTTTCGGTGAAAATTTCGGTGCATGATAGATAAAATAATCCATGTCTCAAAACGCACACATCTGTATTTCACTTAGTTGGTACTTAGAGTGTAAAGCGGGAAAAAAAATGTAACTTTTTTTTTTTTTTTTTACAATACAGTGGGACTAAACCAATTCTCAGATATGACTTTTGCTGAATTCAAGAAATTCTACCTTCTGAATGAACCTCAGGTATTTATGTGTGTGTGTGTGTGTGTGTGTGTGTGTGCAACACTTTACGCATTTAATGCACATGCATGTCGTCTATATTAATAATCTTTTTATGTCCAACGTGACAGGAGTGTAATGCAACCAAAGGGAATCATGTTAGAGGTGCTGGTTTGTACCCAGACTCCATCGACTGGAGGAAGAAAGGAAACTACGTCACTGACGTGAAAAATCAGGTAATCTCATGTTCCTTAAATGAAAAAAATCATACACTGGAACAATTTTATCATTAACATGTAGTAATTTTCATTGATACGTTGGTCTGTTTTCACTTTGCATTACCCATAATGCTGTGTGACTGTGACTTTAGCCCTCGCTTCATCTTTATCTAAAGAAGCAGCATTTCTTTAGTCCTTTCGTCTGTCTACAGGAGTCACAGTGCTGAATAGCTGCATTGCATTCTGGGGCTTTTTAGCCCGGCATTTTTTCTCTTCATTATTTCTAAGTTGAATGTCTCATAAGTATAATGACTTAACTGTGTCAAGTCCACACTATAGGTCTTGCGTAGCCACATACTCTCATAACCATATCCTCCTGTGTAGCCTGAAGTAAAAATATAACAGATAGCAGCAACTGTGCTTGGTCCGTCTGAGAGCATCGTATTTCCGGCTTCCATTTTTAAATGGAGATGAACCCCATAGTCACTGTGTCCTCCGAGGTCTTCTTTCATTTCTGCGAGACGCCCCAGAGCACAAGTAGAAAACTACCTGAGCCTCCAATAACGAACTGGACTCCATATTAACTTAAACACATTAAGTTATACTAAACTTCCAGTCACACACACAGTATGATGCAGATTCAAAATTCAAGATTCAAGATTTAAGATTCAAAGAACTTTTATTAATCCCAGAGGGAAATTGCTTAATCAATCCCTGTTATCTGTTATCACTCAATTGAGGATGGGTTCCCTGTTGAGTCTGGTTCTTCTCAAGGTTTCTTCCTATTACCATCTCAGGGAGTTTTCCTTGCCACTGTCGCCGTCGTCCTGTAGAGAGTCTGTGTAGACTTGATGTGGAAAAATAAATCAGGCTTTACAGCATATAAGATTACAGCACAAAGTACTAATCAGCAGCAAAACCACCAATCAGATCACAAAAACATTCACTGTCTTGTGTGATTATAATGTTGTAGTTACAGGTAGTCCCCAACTTATGAACGAGTTCCGTTCCAGGAGCAAGTCGTAAGTCGAATTTGTTCGTAAGTCGAATTGTTCGTAAGTCGAATTTGTTCCCAAGTCGACAAAGTGATTCTTGTACACCGATCCACTTGACTAAATCTCTGTCCCCTTTCCCCACACTGCCAGCATGGGGTCAAAAATTGTAATCACGCCTAAGAAAATGAATTTCCCACGTCATATGTAATGAAACAGTCAGTGTACCACAAATGAAACACACATAATGTATCAGACATGGGTGTGTTTACATTGGAAGGCAGACGTTCTGACCAGATTTGTACTGCTCTTTCAGGGTGGTTGTGGCAGCTGCTGGACTTTCTCTACCACAGGCTGCCTGGAGTCCGTCACGGCAATCGCCACGGGGAAACTCCCCTTATTGGTAAGCAACCGATCCTGAGCAACAAGGTTACCATAGTTCAGATTTAAGGGCAATTATTATGATATGTTTTCCAAACAGATGTTATAAATGTATGTTCAGTATAAATAGGACATCTTGTTTTCCTTGTTTAGGCAGAGCAGCAGTTGGTGGATTGCGCTGGTGCCTTCAACAATCATGGCTGCAACGGGTGAGCGTGTAAAACAGATGAAACAGATTAGGTCTATAGTATATTTTCATTGTAAGGTCTTTTAGTGTATAGGTCACATGATCATAGTATGTTCTACTGTATGTGTTTAGCAAAAACCTTCAGGAGTATCACTTCTCTTTTATACATGCACTATATTTTATTCTTCTACGTTTTTTAACCTCGGATTTGGTTTTACTGAAGAAAAAGTGCAAATATATTTTTCCCCCCCAACATGGTATACCAAAATCGTACTAACCTGTCCATGTGGGCAGCCTACGCATATAAATGCACCCATCGTCTATATGGCTTATTCTGTCTACGGTTGCTTTGGGCCTAAAGCCTCTCCTGGGGAATTCACAGTAGTGCACAAAGAAGTGTGCACCCTGGATAGGGTGCCGACTCATAGGAGTGCACAAATGCAGACATTATATCCGGACATCAATAAGCCTGCACTGCAATGTCTGTACTTTTGGAGGTAACCAGAGTACCTAGAGGAAGCCCACCAAGCAACAAGCACACAGCCTGGAGGCGAGATTCGAACCCCTAGCGCTTATCACTATGCCATCGTGCTGGTTTAATTTCAGCTAGTTGTTTACAGTGCTGTGAAAAAGTATTTGATCCTTCCTGATCTTTTCATTCATTTTATCAAACAAATTGTAATATTACATGAAGATAACCCAAGTAAATACAAAATGGCGTTTTTAAATGATTATTCCATTTATTAATTGAATTAGTTTCTTTCACAAGCACACAGGACTAAAAACATTCTTTTTGCACACTGCACTTTATGGCCATTGGACATTGCTCACACCCAAGACATTTATTTACGGACATTAGACGGACACACTTTTTGCACTTTGCAAATTTCTGGTCATTACACTTCACTTTATGCATATTTGCACAATCCCCGGACATTGCTATTTAAATTCTATACCGGTTTCCATATTTTCCATATTTGTACAGCCATTTATTATCTATATTTTATACAGCTAAGTTATTATTTTTTTAATATATATTTAATATTTTCTTCTTCTAATTTTTAGAAGTTGTTCTATATTCCATAATTTCCGTATTCTATTCCATAATTTATTTCCTATTAATAATTTTGATTTTAAGGTCATGAGCGGCCGTATAAGCATTTCACTGCATATCGTACTGTGTATGACTGTGTATGTGTTACATAAATTTTGGATTTGAATTTGATTCTTATTGTTGAATCATGAACACTGATCTTAACTGAGGCAAGTGAAGCTTGCAGATCTTTAGTTGTTGTTCTGGGTTCTTTTATGACTCGTCGTTGTGCTCTTGGAACCTCTGGGAAGGTTCACCACTGTTTTAAGTTTTCTGCATTTGTGAATAATGACTCTCACCATTGTTCGCTGGAGTCCTAAAGCCTTAGACATGACTTTGTAACCCTTTCCAGACCGATATGTGTGAATTATTTTGTTTCTCATCTGTTCTTGAATGTCTTTCGATGTTGTATTTTAAGATCTTGTATTATGCTTCACTTTGTCAGACAGGTCATATTTAAGTGATTTCTTGATTCAACACATCTGGCAGTAATCAGGCCTTGGTGTTGCAAATGAAATTTAACTCAGCTTTTAATCAAATGTGGTTAATCACAGTGTATTTATGATCTATTAAAGGGGGATGGGGCAATTACTTTTTCACATAGGGCCAGGCATGTTTGGACAACTTTTTTTTCTTTAATAAATTTAATAATACTTTATATAACTGCATTTTATATTTACTCGGGTTATCTTAGTTCCATGATCTCAGTCATTTAAGTGTTACAAATATACAACACAAAAATAAATCAGGAAGAGACAAATACTTTTTCACAGCACTGTACACTGTGATGCTTCCAGACTCATTCAGATTGAGACAGAAGTAAACTCGCTGGGATTCTCCTGTAATAATTAACACTAAATCCAAGATTTAATCCAAATAAAATGGCAGTAATAAAGAGAACTGTGATGTGGCGCATACACACAAGTTTTGTTTTATGTATTTTAATTTCCTCATGAGGCTGACAATGCACAACAAACTTCCTGTTATCTTTCAGTGGACTTCCCAGTCAAGCCTTCGAGTACATCATGTACAACAAAGGTCTTATGACAGAGGAAGACTATCCCTACGTTGGCCGAGTGAGTGAAACATTACAGCTGCCTCCTACACACGAACACACACACACACACACACACACACACACACACACACACACACACACACACACTTAAGCAGCACCAGGCAATGCTTTGTTATAAACACTTTGTTGGCAATGATGGAGGTCAAATGTTTTCTGTAAGTCTTCACAAGGCTTTCACACACTGTTGCTGGTATTCTGGTCCGTTCCTCCGAGCAGATCTCCTCTAGAGCAGTGATGTTTTGGGGCTGTCGCTGGGCAACACGGACTTTCAACTCCCTCCAAAGATTTTCTATGGGGTTGAGATCTGGAGACTGGCTAGGCCACTCCAGGACCTTGAAATGCCTCTTATGAAGCCACTCCTTCGTTGCCCGGACGGTGTGTTTGGGATCATTGTCATGCTGAAAGACTCAGCCACAATGCCCTTGCTGATGGAAGGAGGTTTTCACTCAAAATCTCACGATACATGGCCTCATTCATTCTTTCCTTTAAACGGATCAGTTGTCCTGGTCCCTTTGCAGAAAAACAGCCACAAAACCATGATGTTTCCACCCCCATGCTTCACAGTAGGTGTGGTGTTCTTAGGATGCAACATGACAAGTTGAGTTTTTACCAAAAAGTTCTATTTTATTTTCATCTGACCAAATGACATTCTCCCAATCCTCTTCTGTATCATCCAAATGCTCTCTAGCAAACTTCATACTGGCCTGGACATGTACTGGCTTAAGCAGGGGGACACGTCTGGCACTACAGGATTTGAGTCCCTGGTGGCGCAGTGTGTTACTGATGGTAGCCTTTGTTACTTTGGTCCCAGCTCTCCTAGCACGATGAGGTTTTCATGGTTATTCTCAATAAAGATATGAAAGATCAGAATATTTTTGTGTTATTATTTTAGGCATATTATATTTGTCAATAGTCTTGACTTAGATGAAGATCAGATCACATTTTATGACAAATTAATGCAGAAAACCATGAAATTCCAAAAGGTTCACATAATTTTCAAGCTGAACTGGAATTTACCTCAAATTCAATTCCAATCTAAATAAATCATTAATTAAGAACAAGAAATACGTTTTATTGAGGAAATGAGATCTAATTGAATATTATTGGCTGATAAAGCCAGGAAACCTAACACAATAACCAGGGTGTCCCAACAGTCTCCGTGCACAGGACATGAGCTGACGTCTGGATTAGCAGTTTCAGGATTTTTGGATCGGACATTATGGTCATGGCAAGTGTAGCAAGTTTAATCACCTACAGTATCTCTCAAATCACCTTTCTTGATTTTTCAGTCTCTCGAAGGTCATGGAGTAGCAGAACAAAATCACACTTAATGAGTTCATCACGAGTAGGAGAGATGATTCTGTTTTTACGAAGCAATAGAAATCTGTAGAGGATATTTTTTTAAAGAATGTTAGATTTTTATTTTAAAAATAAATAAATATATATATATATATATATATATATATATATATATATATATATATATATATATATATTTATAGGTTTTTTCCCCTTTTCTCCCCAATGTTCTTACTACCACTCAGTCGGGAGGGCGAAGACTATCACGTGTTTCCTCCGAAACATGTGACGTCAGCCGACCGCATCTTTTCGAACTGCTTGTTCACGCACCATTATGGGCGGAGTAACACACTCGGAGGAAAGCGCTAGCCGCTCTTTCCGCTCTTTCAGACGCCCCTGATTGGCTGTAGAGCCGTGATTAATGTGGGAGCGCAAGTACCTCTCATCCCTCCCCCCTGAGAGAGCTCGGCCAATCAGCTCCCGCTAGACCTTCGGCTGTGAGAAGAAAACAGCATCACCCGGGGTTCGCACCAGCGATCTCCGGATGATAGGGCGAGAACTTTATAATTTATATTATAATTTATTATTATTATTATAAAAAAAAAAATAAAAAAAATGTATATATATATTTCCCCCCATCCCATATCACTTTATATAAAGATTCATTCATATTTGTTCATAAGTATTTTCTGGTTTTGAGTGACATCTGAATATATATTTGAGTAAGCAGACAAAAATCCCTTTGTGTTCCAAAAGTTTTTTTTTTTTTTTTTATAATTCAAGTTTTTACTGTATTCATTCGGTACATCACAATATCATACAAAACACAGGTTACAGCTCCATACAAATACTGTATGTTAGGTCAGAATATACACAGTGGCTACAGTAAATGAAGATAGACAGATATTAACTAAGGACAAAGAAAGTGAAATTTCTGAATTATTGTGTCACATGAAAAGACGGTGGAACAAAGTTCCAAAAGTCCTCCCAGATCAGAGTTTCCCTAGGAACCCCTGGACTGTTCTTATTATGTAGTTTGTTACGCAGACGTTTGTACAAAGCTGTCTTAGTCATAATGTTGAGCCATTCTTTAAATTGTGGGATTTTAGGAGTTTTCCAGTGTCTCAAGATGACTCCCACCGTGATCACTGCCAACTTTCCCTTTGAAATAAATCTGACACAGTACACAAGCCATTCATATGGGTGACTTCTCAATATAATGTATGCCTTTGGTTCAACTGTCTCGCAAGCAATTTACCAGCCTCTTCCCCCTCCTCATAAAAAGTAGTTCCAATCTAAATACAGCATATTTCACCTTTTTATTATAAATTTCCTGTAGTTCAAATTTGAGTTTACAGATCTTTTGATGTAATTGATTTGAGAAACATTAGGATAATTCATTAAAAAAAAATTCAGCTACAACAGGTTTTTAATCAGAAATACCAGAAATCAGTTTACTGTCTCTGTGAGAGCTTGCAAATGATATGCATCTCAGTGACCTTCAGTGACTATTCAAAAAGGGATTTTTTTTCCCACCTTCATAATACAAATACACCTCCTGACTGTCTAAATAAAATCACATCATTACAAAGGTTTGCATCTGCTTATGCGGACATGCCTGGGTTTTTCTTCTCTTTGATCTGTTTCTAAGGAAAAAGGGCACATTTTCGTAGAATACAGGTAATACAGTACATTAAAGGGCGCCTATTATGTAAAAAATATTGTTAATTCACTTTTTCGACATTCAGGTGGGTCTCCTGATGGATGAAAGTCCAAATAAAAACATCATGAAATTTTTTTTATTATTATTTTTGTATTGGTTGGGTCTTAAACAAGCCAACTGGATTTTTTCCCCTATTGTGACCTCACATCAGAGGATACCCTTTCCCGGTGTTTTTCCTCAGCTCTACATATCTTTGCTCAGTTCTTCAGGAGTTTGAGATATAAAAATGCATTATCTGAGAGATATTTCATCTGGAGCATCAACACGCGCACATACTGTACACTTTAGGGGAGCTCTGAGACCTGGGTTAAAGGAAAAGTAAAATACACGCCCTTTGAAATCAGATTATTTGTATAAAATGCCTGTTATGGCATGAAGGCTAACTGTAATGACCCTGCTCTGTTTCCAGGACGGTACTTGTAAGTACAATCCTAAACTTGCTGCGGCCTTCGTGAAAGAGGTGGTAAACATCACAAAAGTAAGTGACCCTCATATGACATGTGTAGGCTAAAGTATTGAACAAAAAAATATTTCTGCTAACAGTCAGTGATTTTTGTGTAAGTTTGACGAGATGGGGATCGTGGACGCCGTGGCCAGGCTCAACCCTGTCAGCATCGCTTTCCAGGTGCTGAGTGATTTCATGCACTACAAAGACGGAGTTTATACCAGGTGAGAATCAGAGCGAACCAGAGGCTTTACACACCGCAGTGAGGTGGTTAATATTCTTTCGTGATGGTGAGACGGAGCCTCGTTCAGGTGTCGAAGCTTCCCAACCAGTAGTTTGACTGAAAGGTTCATTTCATTCTTCAAGTGAATTGTGCTGACATCTAGTGGACAGATTCTGTGTAGCAAGTAGCATGCAGTGCAAATTAATTGTTGACACGTAGCTTCAAGTAAGAATTAATTTATCACTGATTTTTCAGTCAAAATGTTTGCCAACTGAAGAGGAAATGATTGTTGTTTGACTATAAACATGTTTTTTTAACATTTCTGTGGTAAAAGATGAAAGCAAAATCTTTCGCGTGATTTAGCTCCTTTTTTCTTCTACTGTCCTTCTGTTGATTATTTTTCTGTTACAGCACTACCCCCATGTGTTTTATTCCTTACATAGTCATAATGCTATTACTATTTTGCAGCACTGTATGTCAGAACACTACAGACGCTGTGAATCACGCCGTGCTCGCCGTGGGCTACGCCGAGGAGAATGGCACCCCCTACTGGATAGTAAAGAATTCTTGGGGCCCGCTATGGGGCATTGACGGGTATGTCTGCTGTAATCGATCGGATGGCTCGCTGGTGTCTTTTTAAAGCTAGTTTTGCTGACATGTTCTTAAAAAAATATGTTCTGTTTATGTTCGCGTTTTTAATATAGCGTCTTCCTTTTCTTCAGATATTTCTACATCGAAAGAGGAAAGAACATGTGCGGTCTTGCTGCCTGCGCATCATATCCAGTAGTGTGAAATATTCCTCTACATTAAAACTGACAAGGGGAAAAAAAGTAAAAAAAGAAAGTGTATTTTTAAAAGGTGAATGTGTGAGTCAATAAAGAATAACACGAACTTGACGGCTTTAAAAATCATTTTATTAACTGTTCAGCTTAACTAATAATGATTGCATTGATTATAGGAATATTTGTCATTTAGATGATTCATTTTATTAAAGCTTTTGACTGGATTATATTTTTATGCATTAATCAAATTTCTGTCACCTGATTTGGAATAAAAAAAATTCTACACAAAATGTTTGTGCTTTGCTCTTCCGTTGCATTTCAATTATGATTATGATAAGAGACTCATGGAGAGCTGTCTGAAAAGCTCGCCAGTTATTGGTCTTCCAGGTAAAGGAAGTTATAAAACCATGATGTTTCGTTATTTGCGTTAAGATGCAAAGTAGCTTGTTTAGTTTTGGTAATAAAAACTAGAATGAAATGACACTATTATGGTAATCAATGCCAGTTTATTTTATACAATATATTGAGAAACAGGTGCAGATGGTGACAGATGATCAGGCCGGTGATTATTATGATCCTGCTGAGGCTGAATGTTTACATGTTCTCCCCGTGCTTGGTGGGTTTCCTCCCACAGTCCAAAAACCTGCAGGTTAGGCTTATTTCCGGTTCCCAAAATTGCCTGTAGTGTGTGAATGTGTGCCCTACAATGGATTGGCACCCTGTCCAGGGGGTACCTTGCCTCGTGCCCTAAGCCTCCTGGGATACGCTTCAGGCCCCCCGCGACCCTGAATGCAGGATAAAGCGGTATAGAAGAGTGAGTGTGTGAGAAGCTGTCGAGCGGAGTATGACGTCTGTCTGTTCATGATGTTTGAGTCAAGTTTTTACTTGTTTCCTCATCCATTCAATATCTTCCTCACTGGTTTGTTTAACTGCGGCTAATAAATATCAGAATGTCAAAATGGAAACGCCCTTGGCTGCTCAGACAACTTGGATTCACTAAACAAACAAAGACAACAACAAGTGATAAAACAGTGTTTATTAGAAGCAGAAAGACCTGTCCCTCCGCTTTATGATTTATTTTTTTGTTTGTTCTGCCTCTGATTAGACTATTAAGCTTCTTGCATGATTCTGTTGTTGCTGTAATTGCGTCTATGTGAAAGGTTAATATACAGTATATATATTATATTATATTATATTATATTATATTATATTATATATATACACTCACCTAAAGGATTATTAGGAACACCTGTTCAATTTCTCATTAATGCAATTATCTAATCAACCAATCACATGGCAGTTGCTTCAATGCATTTAGGGGTGTGGTCCTGGTCAAGACAATCTCCTGACCTCCAAACTGAATGTCAGAATGGGAAAGAAAGGTGATTTAAGCAGTTTTGAGCGTGGCATAGTTGTTGATCTGAGTATTTCACAATCTGCTCAGTTACTGGGATTTTCACGCACAACCGTTTCTAGGGTTTACAAAGAATGGTGTGAAAAAGGAAAAACATCCAGTATGCGGCAGTCCTGTAGGCCAAAATGCCTTGTTGATGCTCGAGGACAGAGGAGAATGGGCCGACTGATTCAAGCTGATAGAAGAGCAACTTTGACTGAAATAAGCACTCGTTACAACCGAGGTCTGCAGCAAAGCATTTGTGAAGCCACAACACGCACAACCTTGAGGCGGATGGGCTACAACAGCAGAAGACCCCACCGGGTACCACTCATCTCCACTACTAATAGGAAAAAGAGGCTACAATTTGCACGGGCTCACCAAAATTGGACAGTTGAAGACCGGAAAAATGTTGCCTGGTCTGATGAGACTCAATGAATCTCGATGAGTCAGAATTTGGCGTAAACAGAATGAGAACATGGATCCATCATGCCTTGTTACCACTGTGCAGGCTGGTGGTGGTGGTGTAATGGTGTGGGGGATGTTTTCTTGGTACACTTTAGGCCCCTTAGTGCCAATTAGCATCGTTTAAATGCCACGGACCACCTGAGCATTGTTTCTGACCATGTCCATCCCTTTATGACCACCATGTACCCATCCTCTGACGCTACTTCCAACAGGATAATGCACCATGTCACAAAGCTCAAATCATTTCAAATTGGTTTCTTGAACATGACAATGAGTTCACTGTACTAAAATGGCCCCCACAGTCACCAGATCTCAACCCAATAGAGCATCTTTGTGATGTGGTGGAACGGGAGCTTCGTGCCCTGGATGTGCATCCCACAAATCTCCATCAACTGCAAGATGCTGTCCTATCAATATGGGGCAACATTTCTAAAGAGTGCTTGTTGAATCAATGCCACGTAGAATTAAGGCAGTTCTGAAGGTGAAAGGAGATCAAACACCGTATTAGTATGGTGTTCCTAATAATCCTTTAGGTGAGTGTATACACACATACACACACACAATAATAGCAACAACAGAACCATGCAAGAAGTTTATTATTAAAACAGTAAAGAAAACATAATTGTCTATTTAAGAATAGAATTCACAAATTCTATGAATATTGTTATGAATGCCAATTCATATTTACAATCTGAAGAACAATTTTAATGACAAAAGCAGAAACCTGGTAAAATATTGTGTTGCATCTTTAACATAACCATGGTATTTGCAGGTGCTCATGGAACCGGAAGTCTAACCCAAGAAGAAAAATTAATAACCATATGGCTTTCTTTGTAAGTGTGAGTCTACACACTACTAGCTTTATATGAAGTTTCCTTACTTTCAACGATCACATATCCATCTGTACTGAATTCTAGTGAGTTCCAGTTGATAACGTTGCCTGGCTTAAACGACCCACCATATGAATAATACGCAATCTGATCAGGAGACAGAACAGAGTCCCACATGTGCACATCAGTCAGCATCCCAACAAATGACTGTGTCGTATCAAAACCTCCACCATAATTGTCTTGCTCTTGACCCAATATGATTTTGGGAATTCCAGTTAAAGAGCCTCCTGCCTTGATTCCTTTTCGAGAACTCGGGATTCCATTGACCCAGATCTGAGCGAGTCCGGTACTAGCATCCCAGGTAGCACACACTGAATTCCACACATTGGATTCATCCTCCAAGCCCCAAAAACTCTGACCTTCGTTTAAAATATTCAAACTATACACATGATTTTCCTTGAAAATTGAAAAGGCATTGTCACATGATGGGAGAGAAAGTGAGAATGGGCTCTGAAATCTGGAAATGTCGGAGAAGACACGCAGACACACGGTGACGGTGAAGAAAATCTTATTCATCTCAGGATTGAGAACCACATGATGAGTATTGGACTCCACAGGGAATGTGAACATTTTACCTGAAAGATCTTCAAAGTGAAAAAAAGAAAATGCATTTATTTATTTATTTATTTATTTTAAAAGACTTTTCGCATTAAGAAGAGACATACGTACTGTACAAACCTTGTCTTTTGGCTGTGGTGAGGAGAAACAGTGAGAATAAGACCACGAGTCTCTTCATTTCTGATTGTCTTGATCTGCGTCTGCTATCCATAAACCCCTTTGAATGTGTTCTGTATTTATATGATTTTATTTAATGATGGATGTTATTTATTAACCTAAGTGTATCAATATTAGACTGTACTTTGTGCTCTTTTTATTACTTATGTGACTTTGAACAGTAATAAAATTGGGTAAAATTTTATTTATTTATTTTCATTTATTATTTGCCAGGTCTCATTACGGCATCCAGTAGCCACTGACCAGTGATAACATTAAACCCCCCTGCCTAATATTGTATAGATCCCATCCTATGCCACTTAAACAGAAGGTAAAATCCATCTGAATGCCAAGGTGAACAGCGTCCAGTGCATCACACTGCCTGTGCTGACTTGCCTTCATCCCACAGTCATAGTGCATCCTGGTGGCATGATTTTCCCAGGTAAGTGATGCAAACACACCGATCCATCTATGTGTACCAATGACCATGTCATCAGTTCACCTGTTGTCCCTCCTTGGATCACTTTTTGTAGATACCATATGCAGCATACTAGAAACCACAACCTGGCCCTTGTCAGCGTCTCTCAATTTCATACAACTGCCCGTTTGTTAATTGAAGTGACTATCCACTTGTTGCCTAATTTATGCCTCTTTTTTACAGGTAGGACTGGAGGAGGAGGGCTCGGAACCACACAATGAGAATTGGACTTTATGAAAAATGTGAAAATTTGACATCCCACAATCAAGGACGGTGGTTCAAATCTCATCTCTGTTCTGCGTTTGTGGAGTTTGAATGTTCTCCCTGAACTTGGTGGGTTTCCTCCGGGTACCCCAGTTTCCTCCCCACTATACAAAGAAGCATTGTAGGCTGCTTGGTGTTTCGAAATTGCACGTAGTCTATAATTGAGTATGTGTTTAAGTGACTATGTGCATGTGTATAGCTTGATCCAGGGTGTACCCCTCCTTGTGTCTTAAGTTCTCCAGGCCTGCCAGGACCATAGTGAGGATTGGCAATATGCAAAATGATTGAATGTAGACAAACCTTGTCTTTTTGCCATGGTAAGGATAAAGAGTGAGAATAAGTCCACCATTCTCCCTATATATTCGTGTAATCATATTTACTGCTTTGTATAACAATTTGTATGTTCTTTATTTCAGAACATAAATACAAAACAATATTAATTCCCATTTTCTCTTATTGTTTGGTTTAAGTGTAACATCATACAATTGGACTTTGAACTGTTTTTCATTGCACACATGAACGTAAACTTGTTTTTGCTGCACATTGTGCTGTAACAATTGCATTTAAACATTTTATGATTGACAATGCTTATGTGTTGGGATATCAGCTAATTGTGAAATGAGGTTTTATATTTATTATCTTATATTAATAAAAAAGCCAAGAACCACAGTTCAAGAATTGAGAAACTTTTAGCTGGTTATAAAAAGCTATTGCGAGCTGTGATATCTGCCAGAGGTGGTGTTACTAAGTACTGATTATGTAGGGTGCCCAAACTTTTGCACAGTACCACAATAATGTTTTTATTTTTCATTTTTTATCTTTTTTCAATTTATGACATAAAAAGTAACTATGCATCAATGTTTGCTGAAAATATTGTGCATTTTTTTCCATTTCCAAAGGAAGATTGTGTTAACATCTTTTCAATAAATAAAAAAATCACCAAAATCTGTTATTTATCAAGGGGTGCCTAAACTTTTGCAAAAGACTTGCATATATATATATATATATATAAAGATATCTTGTAAATACAGTGGTGTGAAAAACTATTTGCCCCCTTCCTGATTTCTTATTCTTTTGCATGTTTGTCACACTTAAATGTTTCTGCTCATCAAAAACCGTTAACTATTAGTCAAAGATAACATAATTGAACACAAAATGCAGTTTTTAAATGAAGGTTTACGTTATTAAGGGAGAAAAAAAACTCCAAACCTACATGGCCCTGTGTGAAAAAGTGATTGCCCCCCTTGTTAAAAAATAACTTAACTGTGGTTTATCACACCTGAGTTCAATTTCTGTAGTCACCCCCAGGCCTGATTACTGCCACACCTGTTTCAATCAAGAAATCACTTAAATAGGAGCTACCTGACACAGAGAAGTAGACCAAAAGCACATCAAAAGCTAGACATCATGCCAAGATCCAAAGAAATTCAGGAACAAATGAGAACAAAAGTAATTGAGATCTATCAGTCTGGTAAAGGTTATAAAGCCATTTCTAAAGCTTTGGGACTCCAGCGAACCACAGTGAGAGCCATTATCCACAAATGGCAAAAACATGGAACAGTGGTGAACCTTCCCAGGAGTGGCCGGCCGACCAAAATTACCCCAAGAGCGCAGAGACGACTCATCCGAGAGGCCACAAAAGACCCCAGGACAACATCTAAAGAACTGCAGGCCTCACTTGCCTCAATTAAGGTCAGTGTTCACGAGTCCACCATAAGAAAGAGACTGGGCAAAAACGGCCTGCATGGCAGATTTCCAAGGCGCAAACCACTTTTAAGCAAAAAGAACATTAAGGCTCGTCTCAATTTTGCTAAAAAGCATCTCAATGATTGCCAAGACTTTTGGGAAAATACCTTGTGGACCGACGAGACAAAAGTTGAACTTTTTGGAAGGTGCGTGTCCCGTTACATCTGGCGTAAAAGTAACACAGCATTTCAGAAAAAGAACATCATACCAACAGTAAAATATGGTGGTGGTAGTGTGATGGTCTGGGGTTGTTTTGCTGCTTCAGGACCTGGAAGGCTTGCTGTGATAGATGGAACCATGAATTCTACTGTCTACCAAAAAATCCTGAAGGAGAATGTCCGGCCATCTGTTCGTCAACTCAAGCTGAAGCGATCTTGGGTGCTGCAGCAGGACAATGACCCAAAACACACCAGCAAATCCACCTCTGAATGGCTGAAGAACAACAAAATGAAGACTTTGGAGTGGCCTAGTCAAAGTCCTGACCTGAATCCTATTGAGATGTTGTGGCATGACCTTAAAAAGGCGGTTCATGCTAGAAAACCCTCAAATAAAGCTGAATTACAACAATTCTGCAAAGATGAGTGGGCCAAAATTCCTCCAGAGCGCTGTAAAAGACTCGTTGCAAGTTATCGCAAACGCTTGATTGCAGTTATTGCTGCTAAGGGTGGCCCAACCAGTTATTAGGTTCAGGGGGCAATTACTTTTTCACACAGGGCCATGTAGGTTTGGATTTTCTTTCTCCCTAAATAATAAAACCCCTCATTTAAAAACTGCATTTTGTGTTTACTTGTGTTATCTTTGACTAATAGTTAAATGTGTTTGATGATCAGAAACATTTTGTGTGACAAACATGCAAAAGAATAAGAAATCAGGAGGGGGGCAAATAGTTTTTCACACCACTGTAGGTTCAGGGGGCAATTACATTTTCACACAGGGCCATGTAGGTTTGGATTTTTTTTCTCCCTAAATAATAAAACCCCTCATTTAAAAACTGCATTTTGTGTTTACTTGTGTTATCTTTGACTAATAGTTAATTGTGTTTGATGATCAGAAACATTTTTTGTGACAAACATGCAAAAGAATAAGAAATCAGGAGGGGGGCAAATAGTTTTTCACACCACTGTACAGTATATAGACGCAATTAGCTAATATACGTAATTCTGCCTCTTACTTTTATGGTGATGAATGACACTTGGCACAGATAAGCAAAGTAAATAAAAACATCCTTCTCCTAAATTCAGATAAATCAAAAATATTCATGGACCTTGAAGGACCAAAGACATAACATTTCTAGAACAAAAACATTCTCATATGAGAAACAGTCAAATCTTTCCAAATAGCAACTCTGAAATGCTTTGAGAAGCTACTGTAGTGCATGAAGTTAAGAATATCACAGAGTAAATCATTACCTGGAAAAAGTGTGAGCAAAGTCAGGGCAGATGAACTTATGTAAAGCTTTAAAGCAATATGTTACAGCCAAAAAGACTTAACTTAACACTCTGTTTAAATCTCGCATGTGAAGCGAGGCTTGTTCAGGACTGAAACAATATTTTGTCTTTATTAACTTTGACTTTAGGCCCATATAATTCATATATAAAAATATATGTCAGAAAGTGTCCCTGCCCTTCCATTCATGTAGTAGATGGCTTACTGTCAAATGTGGTTGATATTTAGATGCATGAAGCATAATTATGTTAATTATTCATGCAATGTGGTATTTTTAATCACAGAAACCAGGTAGGGATTATATTATATATTAACCTTCCATTTTAATCTTTTAATGTTGTCCATAATGTTGACAAATTAATGTTGTAGCAACATTTCAACATCCAAAAATTCCTCCCGGGACTAAGCAGTTATGGGCGTCAGTGAGATGAGGTATACAGAAGAGGGTGGATAGCGTTCTTTAAAAATGCATTTGGCTCTATTGTTCTAAGAAACATAGAAATTAAGAACATTAAGTTTGAAAATGGTTGACATAAAGACTTGTAGGGAAAATCTTTTCTACACATATTTTTTGCCTCGACCTACCCATGCCCTACCCTGGTATGGTCCTGGACAAAGTCCTTTATTTTGGTCCTTGCTTTATTACTTGATTTAGTTTCTTGCACAAAAATACATACTTAAAATTTACTGTTGAAAAGTTATTTAAAAATATGTGCTGTGTTTAGTTTTTACAATTGTTCACAATTGTTCTGTGCACTGTATATACATACGCAGTTTTTGAAAAAGCTCTTTTTGCATATTTATCCTACTTGATTGAGATCATCAAACAAATTGTAATATTACCTAAAGATAGCCCAAGGAAATGCAGTTTTTAAATAATAATTTATTAAGCTGTCCAAACCTAGCTGGTCCCATGTTAATAATTGCATGATTTTTGGAAAGCTGAGTTAAGTTTCACTATCCGCACCCAGCCCTGATAACTTCCAGACCTGTTGAATCAAGAAATCACTTAAGTAGAACTTGTCTGAGAAAGTGAAGCATGCTAAAAGATTAAAAAAAATAACATGATCTAAAGAAATTCAAGAACAGATGTCAAAAAGTAATTGACATGTATCAGTCTGGAAAGGGTTACAAAGTCATTCTTAAGGCTTTGGGACTCCAACAAAACCACAGTGAGAGACTTTATCGACAAATGGATAACAGGGGTATACTTTCCCAGGAGTGGGAGACCTACCAAAATTACTCCAAGAGCACAATGACGACTCGTCCAAGAACTCATAAAAGAACCCAGAACACAATGTAAAGAACTGTAGACCTCAACAGCCTCAAATAAGATCAGTGTTCATGATTGATTCAACAATAAGAAAGAGAACCAATCCTGTGAGTTCCTGTCACATTGTGTGTGTATGGAAATACTCTTACTATGCAACTTCACCAAGCATTTAAGTAATCTCCATTTATGATTTCTGTCCACATTTCTTCCACAAAGTTCACAGTTTAGCACTATCCTTCTAGGTATTGATAATGTGTTGAAAGGCTCTTAAACCAGCTCTGTTAATTTAAAATCACCTTCTGAAACCTTTAGAAACAGGAGGGATAATAATAATAATAATAAAAAAAAGTTAGAACAAAAATGAGCAATATTCTGTATATGGGTAGATTTACAATTATTGCACTGGATTGAGATGAGAATGTGTATTGTATTGAATGTACAGTACTACTTCACTACTATGCTCATAATGGCAGATGGAAAAAAAAACTGTATTAGCTTTTGCATGCAGTTTTCTGTATTGCCGTGTACAAGGGAGGAGTTCAAAAAGATTATGTCCAGGGTGTGAGGGGTCTGCAGATATGCAGATAAACCACTCGGCATCTTCATTTCAGCTGAGCAGATGGGTCGATCAGAGCAGTCCAGGTGTTTTGTCATCTGGACAATATGAGTTTTTCACTGGTCTGGTTCACAACTGCTTCATCACACCACATTCCACATTCATAAAACCTGAAGGCAGGACACTGGAAGGTGTATGAACAACATTCCCTTGCACCCATGCCTTTTCTCCAGGCAGTGGAGGACAAATGTGGTGAAGTTGGTATGGGGGCTTTGAATGGCTGGATCCTTCTCTCCAGAAAATATCTTTCCCTGATGTTTAGCCAGGGCAAAGGATAGAAAAATAGAATGCAGCCTAATTTATATTTTATCCCCCAAACATGATGCAAACTAAAACATTGTTCATATGATTCAATGTGTTTTCATTTGATGGGAATAGTAGGGAAAATAGTTTTGAACTGCAGTACTCACGTTCGCTAGAGATTTGTAGAGGTTTGCATTTTGTGTTTGGAAAAAAAAAAACAGCCACAAATTCACGTCTTTATGGAACACACTCATTAAACAATCAAAACAGTAGTGGGAAATTTAAGTAATCCCTTGGAATTAATAACTGTTTCCTCCACCATACTTTACAGGTGGGATGATGTTTTCATGATGATATGCAGTGCACTTTTTTCCACCAGATGTAGTGCTTTCCAAATAGTTCTTAGTTTCATTAGTGCACAAAACATTTTGCCAATACCACTGTGGAGCATCAGTGTGTTCTTTTGCAAACTTCAGGCGTGCAGCAACATTCTTTTTAATAAGCATAATTTTTAATGTCCTGACACAGACACTGTAGAGTGATGAAGCCAGTTCCGATGATGCCCTCAAATCTTTGGCTGTCACTCTGGTTGTTTCTTTACCTCATGGATGAGTCTTCATTGTATTCTTTGGGTCATTTTGACTGGGTGCCCATTTTTTTTGGTAGTGTAGCCACAGTCCCAAAGTGTCTGCATTTGTAGATTATTTGCCTAACTGAAGACTAATGAATTGTAACTGTTTTCAGATTCATGTAAAGCAACAACTCCTGATCATAAATCTTCTGAAAGCTCTTTTTGGCAAGGCATGGCTCACATTGCGCATTCTTATTGTGCAGAGTAAACAGTTTGAGTGGTCTTTATCAGCTCTAGTCACATCGCCACAGTCATTTTCCTAACAAGACTCCAAGGATGCTAACACCTGACTCCAATTAGCTTTTATGAGTCATTAACTCAAGACTTCACATCCTTTTTCTACTAGCACTATGAGGTTTTTTATGTGTTTTTTATGGCTTAATGAAAAATTATTTTAGGCACATTATATTTGTCAATACTCTTGACAAATCAGATCACATTTTATTAAAAATTAATGCGGAAAACTATGAAATTCCAAAAGGTTTACATAATATTTCTTGCCACTGTAAGTCAGATTATGGCTTCCATTTAGGCACCAAACATATATTACTTCATAAACTGTTTTCAGCAGAGTCGCATCGCACCTCTAAGATGAATGATTACGCTTCCACCTTGTGTCTGTGTGTGTTTGTGTGTGTTTGTGTGTGGGGAGATCTGGGTGGGTTTGTTCCAGGTACTCTGGTTTCCTTCTAGAATCCAAAAACATGTAGATTAGGGAAATTGCAGTTCCCAAATTACCCATAGTGTGTGCATGTGTTTGTGTGTGTAAACCCCTGCAATGGGTTGGCACCCTGTGTGTGCCCTGACTTATGTCAGAAGTTTCCTGGGAAAGGCTCCAGGCTTTTCCTGACCAGCGCTATAGAGAATGAATGAAATGACTTACATACAAATTGAACACACAGACGTACAGAGAGTTTAGATGTTATGACTGCAAAACATTTAGAAAGTCTTAGAAAGTTTGTTTTCAATGAAGAAATTATTGTAAATTTAAATTTTTTTAATTGTTATGGTTTAGATTAATATCTGGGGTTCTTTTTAAAATCTAAAACCTTTATTTTTATTTATTAATTAATTTATTTTTTATGTTTTTAACACTTAAACCCCAGCGGCACAGATCTGTGATGGCAACACAGCATAGGTCAATTACATTTTTAAAAATATATATACAGTATGTGCTAACGAGGAGGCTTCAAACATGAAACTGTGCATTTAGGTGTTCGGATATGTCATGTAGAATGGCATTTACCATAATCAAATTTATCATTATGAGAGGTACATTTTTCCTCTAATGGAATATGGGCATGACTTTGCAAAAATGTTGAACTCTCAAAATAAGCACATTATTATTATTATTATTATTATTATTGTTGTTGTTGTTGTTGTTGTTATTAAAACTGAAAACAACCAGAAAAACACATGATCATATGTATATTTCTTGTCTATGTGACCCATTTACCATTTCTTTTGTCATTTTTTTGGTCATGTGTTTATTTAAAAAAAAACTTTCCATTATAGAGTAAAAAAATGGCAAAAATCTGAAATTACAGCACAGGATATATAAAGTTTTATATATACATAATGTTTTATTATAGCGTATGCATCTCACATATAAGTAATTAAATTATATATATTGTAAGCTCCATGTTTTTATTCAAAGAATCCGTTATTTGCGCTCCCTGATTGGGCAGCCTTTTGATTGGTTACTGCAAATGATGTGCACCAGTGGCTCCGCCCCCACGTGGTCTCTTCGCGTCACGTGGTTGCGCGCAGTCTGCACAAGAGAGAGCGGAGTGTCCTCTGTCTGTCTGTGTGACGCCGAGTTTACTGTCGGAGATCAGCAAATGTAAGTGTTTCCGTGTTTGTATCGCATTTCGACTTCATACAGAATACACAGAAAAGCGTTAAATAATCACTGGAACGGTTTGTTTGAGTCTGTTTGGCTTTGGACCACTCACTGTTAAACAAAAGATCTGCAGAGTCGTCTACTTCAGAGCTCAGGAGTTTAATTATACGGCTGTAAAGTAAATTTATAGCATGACGAAGTTTTTAAAACATTTTTATAATTTATATATATATTTTTTTTTTTTTAGCAGGGGGCACTTGCTCGCTGCGGGCCTTCCAGCGATAGCTTTCATTTCCCATCCACATTCTGACAGCTCCCGCCTACTTAGCAATGATTGGCTGGCACGGCACCGGGTTCTGCCCGGTGATTGGCTTGTAGCTTAAGTCTTTTGGTAATTTGCCAATCATTGAACAGAAACCTCGAGTCATCGAAAACGATTAGGAGGGAAAAAAGAGGATTGTTGGAGGGTCGTTGACCCGCCCAGTTTATCTCGTTATCTGCGCATGCACACCCACACGCGCGCGCACACACGCTTGAAATGGTTTTGTTCAGATATTCTGCTTAGTCATTGTGCCAGGTGCATGTAACCCCAGGGGTTTACTTTTAAATAATTAAAGAACACATTGAAGTTTACTAAAGCTGAAATACTTTGGGGGATCTTCTTCTTGAAGGTGTTTAATTATTAATCAGAACTTGTGTAATAAAAGCTCCTTTCAGCTTTATAATCCTCTGGAAGCGCATGGCCTGCATGAGACATGGCCTGTATTCAACTGGATCAGTCAGTTCTGAATGGGAAGTCTGGTTCTCAGTTAGACCATGCTCTTTTCCCAGGTTAGGCGTTCGGTTCATACTGATTGTGTGCACTCTTGGAGTTTATACCCACAGCAAAGTGAGGGCTTATTTTACACACCTTAACCACTGACCTCGAGGGAGACGACTGCTGAATCAGATCCAAAACCTCTCTACCTTCTTTTTCTGCTCCACATTAAATCTCCAGCAGTTTCCTCATCTACCTTGTTGAATCTCGAGTTATTCTCTCTAGTGCTGATGCCCGGTTGAGAGGATGATCTTGCTGAATCAGTGCAATGTTGAGAACTGCATTGGTTCAGGACCTTGAGATCGCTTGACTTAAAGTAACAAATAATTGCGCAAAAACATAATGCAATTTTAAAATTAATTAAAAGAAGCTTCGAGGCACAAAGATTTTCCCTCAATCATTAAAAATTTTTTTTTTGGAATCTAATTACTCGGAGCTTGAGGAACTTAAAGTCTGGTTTCGCTTTGATCAGTGTGACAAGTTCCACGCTGAAAGAAGTGGATACAGTGAACTCGAGTGCGGATCAGACAGAAGCCAGTCGTACCTGAACATGGCCGCAGACGTGATGTCATCAATGCCATCTGTACATACTACTTCTCTTGTGTTTAATGGTACCTCGCAAAGCAACTAGGTATATACTGCCACCTGCTGCATCGTAGAATGCAAGTCCACCCGAGTACGGAGAACAAAAGTAACGTGAGATCTGATTGTTTGGACTGCAGCTTTAAATCCAGAAGAAATTGTTTCTATAGAAACAACAGGAATCGTGCATATAATCCCAAATAACAACAAAAAAATGTAATGAATTTTCAGTAAGGACTTGCTTATTTAACGTTTTGGTCTGTAATGATTAGATATGTTTTTCATCCTGAAGAAAATCTTTATGAATGTTTTAATGTTGGTATATTAACGTACAACGTATAAGGGCACCGGTGGCTCAGTGGTAGGTGTTTCACCTGCCATGCGGACGGCCCGGGTTCAATTCCAGCCAGTGCCCACACCCCAGCCACTGGATACAGTGCCGGTCCCAAGCCCGGATAAAGAAATGGGAGGGTTGCGTCAGGAAGGGCATCCGGCGTAAAACCTGTGCCAAAAAAGTTGTAGTGCGGACTGGATATTCCGCTGTGGCGACCCCTTGCCGGGAGCAGCCGAAAGACCTACTACTACATATTAACGTCTTTTGTAACGTTTTTGTACTTTCCTCTTAGCTTTTTTTTTTTTTTTTTTTTTTTAAAAAGTTTGGATTTGAAAAGTAAATGTTTTACATCATAGTATAATATTTTCTCTCTTTCAGTGTTTATTTGTAAGAAATGGCTTTATATTTATACATGTCATATATTACCAATCTGTAGCAGAAGGACTTTTGGTGTCCAGTCACCATGTCTTATGTTGGAGTAGAAGTGTTTTGCACCTTAAAGCCTCTTGTTCCTGATTACTCTCTCAACAGCAACAAGCCCTTGAGATGTCTGCCGGAAACGCCAAGATCGGTCATCCTGCTCCTCAGTTCAAGGTCACGGCGGTGGTGGACGGCCAGTTTAAAGACGTCCAGCTTTCTGACTACAGAGGTAAACGGGAACAGTTTGGTTAAAGGATGAGATATTTAATAGTCCATGTTTTTGTAATTCAGTGAATTTTAATTCCGTAAGCTTGCTAAAAATGCTTGTGTAAGCTGTATGTTACAGTTCGGGAAATCTCCTCTAGTGTTGATTATTTAAAGACTGTACAGCTTAATTTATGTGATGTACATGAAGAATCCCAGAGCGTGTCAGATCTTCTCTCTGATTCAAACCACGTTTCGCACTTTATCCCCAAACACCTTTCCTTTCGTTTTAAAGGAAAGTATGTGGTCTTGTTCTTCTACCCCCTGGACTTCACCTTCGTGTGCCCGACTGAGATCATCGCCTTCAGTGATCACGCCGAGGAGTTCCGTAAGATCGGCTGTGAGCTCCTCGCCGCCTCCACCGACTCCCACTTCAGTCACCTGGCCTGGTGAGGAGCGCCTGCAACACATATACACACACACACTCATGATCTGTATTGCGATTAAGGAATTGCAACGTTTTACCACCTCAACTACAGGTAGTCCCTGGCAAATGAGTTCTGTTCCGGGAGCGCGTTTGTTCATAAGTCAGATTTGTTCTTAAGTCTGACAAAGTGAGTCTTGCCATACCTTTGACATGAATATACAATGTAAAGTATACCAATCCACTTGACTAAATCTGTCCCCTTTCCAACACTGCCATCATGTGGCCAAAAACCGTAATCGCACCTAAGAAAATGAATCTCACAAGAATGTAACATTGTCTCTGCGTCTTTAAATCGTGAGGTGGAATCCCAGACGTCATTTTGGCTCAGAGCTGTTTTCCCCTGTATTGGACTGTGAACTCTTTGGTTGAGGATTTTCCAAAATTTGTATTATTCACCATCCGGACAGCTTTACAGGACACATTTTCTATCATCGTGCTCCCGGACTAATTCATTGAAACCGGCGAGACCAACTCATTTCTCCCACAAACACACACACGTACAACATACCGGGCATTTTATATATTCACTTACATGGAGAATACTGTAACTGTAAATATTGGTATCTGGTGGACTGCAGGGTCTATATAAATTTTCTTTTTTTTTTCTTTTTTGTACAACACACGTCGGCTACATTCGTGATTGACCTGGAAGTATAACCACGGTCTGTTCGTAAGTCGGGGACTACCTGTACATTTTTAAAGAACAGATTTGGGAGTCACTGTGAATTGACACAAAACAATTGTGATGCATCACTAAAATAATTTTTTCCCGATCTCCAATACACATACAAATGTATAAAATATAGTGTGTGTCCCAAACCATTAACATCCGTTTATAAACCTGTCTGATTAGAGACAGCAACGTTTTTATTCAGCGGGGCTACAGCTCTAATCTGTGGTCACCTTCTCCCCCCCCCCCCCCCCCCCATCCTTGGTATATTTCCTGTGCCGTTTAAAATAACAAGAGAATCCTTGTTGCTCACATTACCGTCGCCATGGTTACTGCCATTAATTGAATGAATGGTTTTGTACTGCCTCAGGAAATTTTTTTCCCCCTCCCACATTGTGCCAGGAAACTTACAAGTCTAAGGTGTCTTGCACATTTACTGCCCTAACATCAAACAAAGCACATGAGGTGATAATAGAGCTGGGAACAAACAGAAAAAAGATGATGAATTTACTGTAACGTTTTGAACTCCTTCTGATCCCGTGCGTTGGCTCGTAACTGACTGTAGTAGAGAACAAGGGCTGTTCCTATTCTACATGTACATGTACTGTTCTTCATAAAATCTTCTAAATGCTTTATTAAACGCAATCCAACCTTTCCAGCAATCATCAGATTTGTTTGATTTAAGGTGTAAGATGAATATCATCAAACAATTAAAGTTTATTTGTATAGCGCCTTTAATAATTATTGTCGCAAAGCAGCTTTACAGCTTTGTGGTTGGGCCTTGATTTAACCGGTTTGTTTTGTTTTCTTCTTTTGAATATATCGTGTGTGTGTGTGTGTGTGTGTGTGTACATTGCGTCTGAGGTTTTGTGTGAAGACTTCCCAGCTTGTGCCTTATCACACGTTAACCCGCCCCTCATTGATCAGCCCCTTGAGAGCAGACGCATGGGCACAGATACACAGCGAAGAGTAACGGCCGTCCGTATCTCCAACCTCCTGTACCATCTCGTACCGTACCTCCTTCTCCTAATCCTGGAGATGATTGACAGCGTTTCCCTTTGTGACGGTACTAAAGTTCACATCGCTTTTTGATGATCCGAAAGCAGTACTTGTTATCTGACTCTTTCTGCAGCGGATGCACCGAAGGTCACGGTAGGAGATGATAATGAAGTGTTTTTACTGAACTAGGAGAGGAAAGTTAATACAGCTGAATGTGAGGTTTGTGAACAAGAAGAGATGTTCGAGCACGTTACTGGCATCTGTTAGTTTCTTAGATGGACAATTCGAAAATTAAGAGGATATGAGTTGTTTTATGGAATTTTACAAAAGGTAGTGCATGAAACAAAATCCTGATCCATACTACAGTACTTACCAGTTGGTGGCACTAATGCACGATTTAATTGTCTGCCAACTGACCCCTTGCCCTCCTTGGAAAAGAAGTAAATTGTCGATCCTAAACCTAACCTCAGTCCACTGTTGAGTCCCTCAACATCCTGTCTTAAGTGTGTGTGTGTCTTATAGACAGACAGATCCTTCATCCTGATGACTTGCCGTGTGTGTGAAGCATTTAGAGGTTGGCCAGAGGGGAAAACCTGCCGTTTAAACTAATGCAAGATTCCTGGACACTTCATTTTGAGTAACATTATGATTATTTTAAGTCTTTCTGGGAAATGGACACTTCCTGTTTAACAATCATGAGAGTTACACTTCAGCATCCTGAAGATTGCACCTGTGATTGATTGATTTTATTCTTCTTTACTCGAACCTCTTGCACCTGCAAAATGAACCGTTTCTATGGTTACAGGCTTTGTCCAGACCGTCCATAGAGATGCAGAGCGTCTTTAGTACAGTATGTGTGGTAAGGTTGTGTGTTCCCCATTACTATGTTGTGCCTCATGATAGGATCAACACCCCGAGGAAGCAGGGAGGTCTGGGTTCCATGAACATCCCTCTGCTGGCCGACCTGAACCACTCCATGTGCCGCGACTACGGCGTGCTGAAGGACGACGAGGGCATCGCTTTCAGGTCCGGACCAAAACATTTGCAAAGAATACACATGGTTACGTTGGATGATGAGCTACTTTAGCAGTGTATCTGTTATCAAGTTTTTCTGGAGCAAAACATAAAATGGGAAGCGTTGTACATAATCCCGCATAATCGACTCTTAACATTTTATATATTCCATACATCACTCAAACCTCACTTTAGTTTTTTCGTGCACACAGAGGGCTGTTTGTGATCGATGATAAAGGCATCCTGAGGCAGATCACCATCAACGACCTGCCAGTGGGACGCTCCGTGGACGAGACCCTCCGCCTGGTCCAGGCGTTCCAGTTCACTGACAAGCACGGAGAAGGTGAGTTCAGCCACTCCATCGCTCGAAATCCCATTCATATTCAGTTCTTACTTTTTATTTGGGAGCATATTTTGATGGAGCATGTTTTTATCCCTGACCATAATTAGAGAAATTACAGGAGCATCAAACCGATAGAAAAATCTCCATGTACTGTTATTTTACATTTACCACTGAAATTGTTAGACTTCACGCTATGGTAGCATTGTTTGACAAGTTAGCATGGCTCAGCAGAACGTGATTGGCTGAGACGGCAGGGTGTTTGATATAGTGTTCTGTAAAACTTGTATCAGTTTAATTCTTTTTTTTTTTTTTTTTTTTTTTTTTTTTGGCAGATCACCACTTAATGAATTGGAATCTGTACATAATTTAATGGAGAAATTCAGATTTATTAACTCTGATCAAATAACGGTGATTTTAACAAAACGTTTTACCAAACATGATGCTCATGCAGCTGTGATTATTTACTTAGCATTTTTATGCCCCCCCCCCCCCAAATCCCCTTTTTTTTTTTTTTTTTTTTTTAATTTAAGCAGGATCTCCAATCTGATTGGTTAATGTCATTTTTGTGGATGGGAACTTTTCTACATTTGGAAAGGAGCCTTTTCTATGGGAAGGGGAATAAAAGTGCGTTTTCAGACAAATTGTCTGACAAGTTGTGTTTCAGTGCAGACAGGTTTTACCGATGTGTCATTAAAACACCGTCTGTCTTGAACAGTGACGCACATACAAACATGATGCTGACTTTATGCAGCAGGAAGCTTTAACTGATTTTGTTGTTCAGAAATATATATATCAATTTTTTTTTTATTTATTTTTTTTTTATTAAAATGGGAGAGTGAGCAGTGGTCTGAAATCTCGCCTCAGAGGGATTATTCAGCTGAGTTATTCACACCTAATATAAAAATACCTATACGTAAGGAATGAATCAGTCAGTGCGTCATGATGCATAGGTTTCGATTTGTATTACGTTTCTCTAAGTACCATTTACTATATATATATATATATAAAAAATTTTGTTTGCCCCTCTGCAGTCTGTCCTGCCGGATGGAAACCCGGAAGTGACACCATCGTCCCTGACGTTGAGAAGAGTAAAGAGTTCTTCTCCAAGCAGTAAAATGTTCCTCGCACCTGCGATAACACTGACCCAGCGAGGATACTGAAGCACTTAACGCTAAGCTCTGATTAGACCATAGTGTTTTTGTTTGGTTTTTTATTTTTTGTTGTTCTGCTGTTAATGAGCCTTACAGAGTGACATGTTAACACCTCATCTGTTTCAGTCTGCTGTTACGTCATCTGTCACATTTCTGCTGAAATACCTGTAGTTCTCTTCTCTCTCCCCCTTCCCCCCCATATATGATGAAAGCATGGCGAAAGAAGATTTTGTACTCCTAAAGCGTTAATGCCTGCTTCCTTGTTAACATCCTAGATTTGTCCAATAAAGGTGCTGGTTTAAAAACACTTGTTATACGTGTTTTAATTGGTTTGTGTGGTTCTTCCATCTATTCATCCGTCCAACTTGGACGGTTTATATGTCCTGTTTTAACATAACCAAGTTTATAGCCGTCGTTTAAGTTGTGCATCGTCTTATGATGTCCTCCTATTGGGAAAGTGGCTTTAAAATTAGCGTAATAGAAACACAAACAGATTCAAATCCAAATTGTTGACCCCTCCAGTACTTTGTCCAGTACCACCGCCTGGGTCCTTGTTCGATTCCCACCTCTGGGTCTGTGTGCATTTTCTCCCTGTGCTTGGTGGGTTTCCTCCCACAATCCAAAGAAATACAGAATATGCTAACTGGTCTTCCCAAATTCCCTGTAGTGTGAGAATGTTGACCGGAGGTCCAACCAAAATTGTAAAAATGGGAATAAATACAATGATAATCTCCACTGAACTGCACAGTCAGTCCCTAGTTGGATTACAATTGCTCCTGGATTGATGGATGGATGGATAGATGAAAGAAGAGGTATTAATCTTGTAATATACAGGCTGACCACTAGAGGGGGGCCTTTCACTAATTTCTGTTGAAGTGAGTTTACTGAAGTGATTAACTGGAGGATTCTGTCATACTTCGTAACACAGCAGGTCGAGGCTTTTCACCTCCAGGCCTTGAGAGCCAATATCCAGCAAGATCAACACCTAAACACACCCATTAAACCTAGTAATTAAGATTACGATTAATTGACACTGCTGTGCTTGAGAAGAAGAATCCCCAAACTGTGCTGGACCAAAAAACCTTCCAGGACAAGAGATGAAGATCCCTGCAGATAAATGATCCACTTTTCAGCTGCAAGAAGTTTGATATTCAGCAATGAGCATCTATGTGACTGTAGTATTGTTTATATCCTGAAAATAACTTATGCCCCTAGTCCTTATAAGTAATGTAGACTTTGGGTAGAAGTTCTAGTCACCAGTTTACCACTCTCTGTATAAGCAAGTGTGTCAAACACCTGGCACAGAAAATTGGAAGGAGATGCTCGTCGTGAACAGTCCGAAAAAGGTAATCTGTAATCGTTGATGCGGCGACGTTTTCTATAAGATGATTAACATTTCTGTAAGGAGTGGAAGGAGTCTCCAGTGTCAGTGCTATGTAACAGCTGTCATTTTCCCGACAGCCTTCATAACACGGTTTCTTGGTAACCTGACGAGATGTTTTTTTAAAGAAACAACCTTTAAAAGAAAGAAAATCTGACAGGCTGGTGAGGGGAATGACTGTTGGTAGCAATAACAGGAACTGACTTGTCTTGCAGACGTTCCGCAACATGAAATGCAACTATAAATGGATAAAAGGTATGACTCTAACACACCTGAGGTACTGAACTGAGTTTTCAGGAGTGCAGCTGTGCACCTCTGGTGCAAGCAAATTGGCCATAACTAGCTGTTGTGTCACGGAGAGTACGGTAAACAGAAATTAACGCTGATCCCTGCCTCGGATAAAGTGCCCTCATGCCGCTATCTGGGGTTACCTAGACTGGGCTTGGCTGGCTAATGCTACCTCTGAACAGACGTGGACTTGTTGTTCGCTCTTACGTCATGGCGTGCATCGTAAATGGGTCACGTAGTGAAAAAGCAAGACTCAGCTCTCAGTTGAGTTGCACGTTTGATCACCAAGCAGATTTAGAGAAATCAAGGTGTTATAAGTTTATATCCATAATGGAACATTTTTTACCATACAGCACAAAGGATACCCATACAGGCCTGAGAACAATTTGCTAAATCTAGCGAAATTAGCTAAAACAGAGGTGACCGTGCTGCCCACTTTGCCAGTTGTGGAAAAACCTGGATTGCCAAAAGCAAAACAGTGCTTTCTGGTGGCTCTGATAAATAGTCAAGCAAGTTTTTGTACCCTAAGCACAGTTGATCTAAAAAAAGGGTGTGTTAGTAACTAACTGTTAACCAACTCTACAATATGTATTAAAGTGTTGGTAGATATAGGTGGCATCATGTGACTTAGTGGTTAGCATTGTCTCTCCTTGACCTTTCGAACCTGAGACCTCCATTATTTCAGGTTCTAAATCCGCCTGTTGCTTGATGGATTTCCTCCCACAGTCCAAAGACATGCAGGTTAGGCTAATTGGCATCCCCCATAGTGCGTGAATGTTGTCCTACCATGGTTGTAAAAAAGGAAATAAATACAATGTTAATCATCATTGGCCACCATGGACCTTAGTTAGACTACAGAGGTTCCTAGATGGATGATTATGTGCTTTAATAGTGAATTATTTGTGTCCTGATGATATGATGGTTGTTTTTTATAGTTAAACAGGTCTTCGACTGGACTTGATGTAAAAAAAAAAAAAAAAAAGTGAGTGTTATTATGTAACAAAGTGGCAGTAGGTATAGGTGGCTTAGGGGTTAGCATTGTTGCCTTGTGGGTTTAGCATTGTGTCCTGATAATGATAGTGAGTTTTTAGAGTTAAACAGGTGGACTGATTTTTTTTTCAACCCTTAGCACTGTTGAGGTAAAAAAAACGTTGAGTGTTAGTATCTAACTGTAAACTGACTGTACAGTAGTTATAGGCATGGGTGTGTGTTAGTGCACAGGGACAAAGTGCATTAAAGCTTCAACACTACTTCAACTTGTGTACCTGATACACTCATAACAGCACCGCCCCCCCCCTCCCCCTCCACAGACACACATACATTGGATCTGCTCATGATTCATTGATATATTGTTAATGTAATGCGTGATCCAAATTCATGAAACAAAAAATATTATTTATGATATAAAGGACACGTGACTCCTTTGCCTAATTGCGACTGAAGTGAAGCTATTAGGAGTGAAGGCTGAGGAAACAACAAGCCAGAGTCTATTAATAGGAGAAAGAAAAACAATCTACATCTTACTGTAGCGACCTCAATCTCTCTCTTTGCTCTTTCATGTCACTTGTGCTTGCGATAGCTCTAATTTTGTGCAAACTACCCGGAAAATGTCCGCGGCTTCTTATTTTTATCTCAGCTTTGCTTTTCGCCGAAACTGTTTTGGGAACTCTAGAGTCGGGGAAATTCCCGCGTTGCAATTTTTTTTTCACCCATTCACACGCGCGGCTCATTCACCCAACTTCAAAGTCTGGCACAAAAAAAGAACGAGAGAGAGAAAAAAAAAACACTCTGATTAAACCGGTAGTGTGGGCGGGGTTTCCTGGCAGTTCTACTCTCGATGACGTACATGTTAAATATTTGCCCATTTTTGGATTCCACGATGACGTCAGCGCGTTCTTGTGCGGACCCTGCCGCTCTTCTGAGCGCGCGCGTAACGTACTGTATGGAAGTGTTACATTAAAGAAAGCAGCATTACGCATCATTCCACATAGCGGTACACCGTGCATTTTAACCACACACACACACACACACACACACAGGATTGAGTTTTTTTAAAACAGTGTTTTACTTAAATACAAAAACAAAAAAAAAGCATTTACATTTACATGATTTGTCCGGAATAAATCAGACGTAAACAGTGAAAATAAGTTATCTGTATGTATTCATAGGATATCACTCGCACAAAGAGGATGAAGTGTTGCTGACAGTCCCTGACAGTCCTTTCATTTTTCTTTTCTCGTGTGCATTTTTATCTGGTACCTTAAGAGCAACATGTTTATAAAGGAAATGCCTAAAAAACAAAGCACACACACACACACACACACACAGCAACACGTTTAAAAGTTTTCTACAAGAAACATACGCTCGAGCTCGTTCAGTGCTGCAATGCAATCATCAATATGTTTTCCAGTGTTTCCCCCTTTTTATACATTAAAAAAAAAAAAAAAAAAAACAATACATCGTGTCCATGAGTCTGTCAAACTTCTCAGTACGACTTGATCTTTGGCGTCAGCATCAGCTGGCACCCGCTGCTCACGTGCGTCATGACTTTCTGCTTGAGCTGCGCGACCTGTTCCCGCAGCACGGACGCGGTGTTGGACAGGCCGGCGTTGTCCGACTTCAGCACCTTCACCTTGTCCTCCAGCCGCGAGATGCGCTCCAGCTTCCGCCGCCTGCACTTGGTGGCCGCGAGCCGGTTGCGCAGGCGCTTGCGCTCCGCCTTGACGCGCTCCTGGTCCTCGAGGTCGACCGGCGACGTCGGCGGCGAGCCGTCCGCGCACGCGGAGTGCACGTCGGGGACGATCTGCGGCTCCTCTTTGAGCGCAGAGAGCCTGGGCGCGTGCAGCGCGTTCTGGAACGCGTGGTGATGCTGAAGCTGCTGCTGGTGGTGGTGGTGATGGTACTGATGATGGTGAGGCAGGTAGCTGATGGTGGCGCTGGGGTAGGTGGCGCCGGGTGCAGCGGGTTGCTGGAGGCTAGTGTTTGGGCTGCAGCTGCTCAGTGTGGCGTACACGGGGGTCTCGGCGGACTGCAAGCCCGGGGGAACACCTCCGGCGCCGAGGGACACGTTCGGCGGTGCCACCTGGTTCATCTTGTGCAGCTCGTCTAGGGCTTTGACGAATCCGTCCGCGAAGCCTTCCTGCTCCTCAGTGGTGGAGCGACTGTACAGGTGGTACGGACCCGGGGTCGGGCTGGTGATCACGCCTCCGCCGCTCTGCGCGATCAGGCGCTCCAGCTCCGGAGAGGCGAGTTTGAGTGAACCGGCGGCGTCGGCGCTCCCGGCCGGGTAGAAGTCGCTCTTGAAGCTGCGGTAAGGCTCGACAAAGCCGGCGCTCATGCTCTGCTTTAGGAGCTTGAAGTCGCGCAGGGCCACCGCGTCTGGAGTGCCATAAGCAGAGAGAAACGAGTCGTCATGATAAAACGGTTGCTCCATTTTGGTGGATATGTGACACATTTAGAGAGCAGAGCTTCAGTCTAGTTCTAATATAGTCATATATTTCTAGGCTAGATAGGCTAAAGATACACTTTACAGCGCACAATGTCCAAACATCTCGTGTGTGTGTGTTCCGTAAATATTAACAAGCTTTATTTAAAAAAATCCAAAAAACAAACAAACTTCCAGGTAAAAAAAAAAACGTTTTGTTTACTGTACCAAGTTGCCAGACGCTTTTCCTTTTTATTTTCCTTTAACAGCCGCCTCAAAATGATGTCCAAAATCTCTTTCCTTCCGAAACACTTCAAAATCACCGAGCGGTCTTTTCTGTCTGTCTGTCTGTCTGCGCTGTCTCCGTCCGCAGCACGCGTATCTAAACTTCACGCGCGCCCGCCGCTTCGTTTTATACCCGCGTCCTCGAAAACGCGCCGCCTACTGGCCGAATCAGGCCACGCCCCGCCTGGGTGACGTTGTTGCCAGGAACTACCGAGAAAACTTGAAAACAAGGCTGGAGGCGCGCGCTCGCGTAGTCTCGTTTCCATAGACGCAACTCGGCCGACTGTTAGAGAAAAAAAAAAGACTCAACTAAACAAGAAAACAAGCAGCTTTTAGCAAAGTTTCCTTTAACAGATGGGAAAGAAGGGAAAGAAAGAAAAGCAACAGCAATAACATCAGCTCGGTGTTCTGGTCAGGCTGAGGATGTGCTAAATAAAGCTGAGATTTAGGAGCTGGGGAAGCACCACTTCTTCTTTTATGGCTCACAACAACAGTATTGTTTATGTGTTTATATGTTTATGTGTTTGTGTTGTTATATAAATGTCTACGTCTGTTGTCAAGGTTGGAACGTGTTAAAAAAAAACATATTTATATATATTTGTTCTAGAACCTCATCCATTTATGTAAGATTGTCAGATTGGCATCAGAATGATAAATCTTGTTTTGATATTTTCACAAAAAATAAAAAAAAGGTTTTAAAAATGAGCACTTGAATGATGGATTACATCATCCCATTATTTTTCTTCTGCTTCATATTCATTTTCTATACTGCTTATCCTGTCCCAGTGGAGTCCGGGCACAGGGCAGGGTGCCAATCCGACACACGCACACATTCACGCAATGCTGTATCTGTAATCTGGAAATCCCAATTAGCCTATATGGCATGCCTGTGGGAGGAAACTGGAATACCGGGAGGAAACCCATTAATTACAGAGTGTGTGAAAACTTCATACAGATTCAAACCCTTGACCAGGGAGGAGCGAGGCCACTGCACTAACCACTACACCATCGTGACGTCTCTTATTAACGCGATATAAATACATCCATAAACATTACATCATCCGACACTCTTAGACACAATAGACACAATTAGAACTTCACAAGTAGAACCCTTTCGTCATGATTTCAATATTTATCGTATTGATCCTACTGATCCTATATTGATAAGGTTTTTTATAGTTATTTGTGTGTTTGACTGGTCACTTGATTTGAGTGTGTTTTAATCCAAACCTTAATAACTCATTAACTAAATAACTAGACCTGTTAAAAGAGTCCTTGGATAAAATAAGGGTTTAAATTTGTTTTTATTTTCTTCTTTAACTAAAGGTCCAAAAATCTAAAGATCCAGAATGGAGTATCTGTATATGAGGAATCTTTTTATCCATGATGTTATGCTCAACTAGTTTGATTTAGGTTAGAGCTACACAAAATAAAGCACTGATCAAATGAAATTAACTGGCATTTCAGAAGGTCTTTTTATTTCAAACCACTGAAGAGAAAAGTTCTTATATAAGTACATGTACACGAAATTAAAGTGCATGCTGCTGTAACTATACGGATAATAAAGTGATGGACTAATTGCTATTTGTCCCCTTATGGCCTTTACCTCAGTTTCTCTGTTGAGAAGAAGGACCATCTGAGCCGGCTTATGAAATCTCCTTCACTGTGTAGGATGGAGAGAAAAGAACGAGGAGGTGTGGAGGACAACGGAGGCATGCGGCCTCAAGTTCAAGTTTGTTTAGTTCTGAGCACATTTCCTACAAAAGTGTTGAGCTGAAAAAAAAAAAAAATAAAGCAGTGCATTCGGTCCAATACTGTATATAATATACTGTATGTGTTGCAATTAAACATGGCATAATCAAAGAAGTAGGAATCATACAGTAGAGATAAGGAAAACTATAGAGTTATAAATCAACTATGAATAAATAAAATGATAAGATGAAACGTAAGTAAAGCTGGAAGGAAATTAACAAGAAAAGTAACATTTTTAATATAAAATATAAAAACAATCTAATAAATAAAAAGACAAGCAAAATGTTGGAGTATAAATGTGTATTTTAAGCTGCCTTTTAAGTTTTCCATATGAATAAATGGTACAGATTTTCAAATTTTTATTGTTTATTATATATTACACATACATGATACAGGAATATGTTGGCTAAGTGGTTATCACTGATGCCTCATACAGTACCACCAGGGTTGGGGGTTCGGTTTCCACATCCTGTCTGTGTACATGGAGTTTCTCCGTGAGCTTGGAGGGTTTCTTCCAGATACTCCGGTTTCCTCCCACGGTCCAAAGACACGTAGTGTATCCTTTGATAGGTTTGGCACCCCATCCACGGTGTCCCCACCTCTCCTTCACATTATACATAATGCAGGAATTCTCAAGATACTGTAATATATTGTTTAGTGTTAAATATTAAGTGCAGTGTGGCAGGCGATGGACTTCCGATGATGGCATTCAAAAAGGATGGATCAAGAAGCAAACACAATCTGGGTGTGTTTTTGGCAGAAGGTGGAATGACACACTGTTACAACATGACACCTGTTTTGAACGAGGGAAAGACACGGGTGTCTGTTAAATATGTTAATATGTGCTGAATCAGTATACGCAGGGCACACTGCCAAAGCACCCCCCCCCCCATCACGTACACGCACACACAGGCACACATAACCTCACTCCCGCTCAGGGATTGGAGGAAACCTCAGGTGTCATGCCCATGCATGCTACATGTGTGTATTACAAGGTTACTGGCAAGTTTTAAATACTGAATAACGCATGTCCTCCACACAGCGTGGGAGGAGTTTGTTTGACAAGTGTTCAGTTTGCAGAAATCTATTTATCTATCTAAGGTTCAATTCCCTTATTGGGTCTGTGTGTTTGGAGCTTGCATGTTCTCCCCGTGCTTGGTTGGTTTCCTCCCAAAGACATGCAGATTAGGTTAACTGGCATTCACAAATTGCCCATAGTGTGTGTCATGCAATGGATTGACACCCTGTCCAGGATGTACCCTGCCTCGTACCCAAAGTATCCTGGGATACACTTTATGGACTCCTTCCATAACTCTTAAATAAACATCATCTTACAGAGAATTTTCACAATTTCAACATTATCTTTTGTTAAACAGCCATGTATTTTATTCGATTTTGGTTTTCAGTTATTTAGCGCAGCTATTATACAAGACCCAGTTGCTATAGAAACGTTAACATATCAGAACAAGCAACTATATCTAGCATCCTGATCCTGACCCATCGAGAACTCGACAGAGCTGACTCAATAGTACAAATGTAAAAGTTTGAAGGAAAGTGTTTTGATAGGGCTTATATTAACATCAGCACAGTACGTAAGGTATTTCATATGATGACTAATTTCTGTGTGCATTTTTTTTTCCTGTTTAATGTTGATGTGGTGCCATGTGCTAGATCATGAATGGGCGAGTCATAGTGAAAGCACGAAAGAGAGAGAGAGAGAGAGAGAGAGAGACAGGAAACGGAACTGTGTATGTGTGCGGTGGCGTTAGAGAAAACAGTGGCTTCCGTGACTCTTCTTTGATATCTCACTCACTCGTCTTCTATATCGCTTTATTCTGTATTCAGTGTCGCCGGAGGGGCGGGGGGGGGGGGGGCCTGGAGCCTATCCCAAGAAGGCTTAGCGCACGAGGCAGGGTACACCCTGGACAAGGTGCCAATCCATCGCAGGGCACACACACATACACTCACTCACACACTCTTTCACACACTACGAGCAAATAGTCTAACCTGCATATCTTTGAACTGTAGGAGGAAACCGGAGTACCCGGAGGAAACCCACCAAGCACTGGGAGAACATGCAAATGTTCTCCATGCACACAGAGACGGGAATCGAGCCTTGCCAGGAATGAAACCCAGACCTTTGAGGTGCAAGGCGACAGTGCTAACCACTACACCACCATGCCGCCTACTTCTTTGATATCGCAAAATCAAAATAGCAGCGTATGAAATTGGTTTCCTCGTTCCTATAAATAGACGCGCGGAGGCCTTATGAACGAGGCTCACTTCCATGAACTCTGTTTACAGTTATCGGAAAAATTACTTCATTTATTTCAATATACATTTAAGGAATTTTATACTGTATAATTGAACACTGTTACTCAGAACATGGTCCATGCGATCGATACAGACTACAAATTGTTAATGGGATAATTATTAGGCTGACACAATTTTTGCATTTTTGCCTTTTCACACCAATTCACCGGATTTTGGTGTAGACTTACTGCTTTAATTCAAGCGGTTTAACGAACCGGTTAAACTAACCGTTCAGGAGCTGCAACCATGTTTTTACACAGTCTCTTCATTGTCACAGGCTCAAAAGTAATGGAACAACCTAATATAGCTATACTTATTAGGATTATTTGTAATACTTGGATGCACATTTTTTTTTAGAGTAAATGACTGGTTGAAGTCTGGAACTTGTAAAACCAAATGGCAAATTTCTTCCCTTGGGCTGCTTTGCCTTTGCTTGACTACTGCTGCCTTCAGGTGCTTCTTGCTTCCTCCAGTTTCATTTGACTGAATTTGAGCAAAATATACACATTAAAGCTCTATGCACTTTAGAGTTATATACGCCTGTGTCATGGCAACATATTTGATGATGGTGTGGTGTGTAACCTCTTTCACATTCACAATTTCTAGGACATGTTTATGTTGGTTTAACCTGTCCAAAGAATCTTTTTCCTGAGCTGGGCATGCTTAATTTTAGATGTTTTCCAGCAAAGTCTAATCTGGCCTTTCTGCTCTCCAGTGGTTTGCATCTTGAGGTCAAACGTCTGTGTTTACGTCCATGAAGGCATCTCTTGATTGTAGACTTTGACAAAACGACCTCCTCCAGAGTGCTCTTGACTTGGAAAGATGTTGTGAACTGTTTTTTTTTTTTTCCCACCAAAGAAAAGAATCTTGTGATCATCCACTTTAAAGGTCATTTGTGGTTTTCCTGGCCTTTCCATGTCACTGAGCTCACCAGTGCAGTCCTTCCACTCTAAACATTTCTGTTATCTCTCCATCTGATAGGTCTCTTTAGTTTTTTTTTCCACCCTATAACAGCTATAAGACTCTATTGGCTGGATATAGGTCCTGATGATGCCACAACCGTTATTGTCCGAGAGACCAAAGGGGAAAAATTTGGCAGTGCTCTTAGAGACATTTATTAACATTAGCTGTCTAGAACCAAGTTAACTAAAGTTTAACTGTTTTTTTAGGCTATACTTTTACAGGAAATTAAAAAAAAATTCTTAAATGTTAGAAATCGACTATCAGGTTAGCTAATGTTAGCAAGCTGTCTAGAGTTTACAACTTTAAGCATCTATAGGAATTATGTAAAGATTCTTAGTGAAATCTGATCAGGTTATATTAAGATTTTAGTGATGAACACATGTTCAAATTCACCTCAGATGTCCTGTTTGATTGGCTCATGTTAAATGATATGCTGGTTATACAGGATTTAAACTTTAAATATAGTTGCAAAGAAACGATGATCGGGCCCAAGCACTTGCTCTATTGCCACCGGGGCACACCAGAAAGAAACTGCCCACAGTGGGCACACCACAGTGGGCACATGTATGTTTAGGGGAAATACCGACACCATTATGACATGTTCTATACAGTAACTATATAATGGTATCGGTATTTCCCCTATACATACATGTGGGGAAATACCATTAACATAAGAAAAAAACATTTAAGATATCAGAAATCTCTTCTCAATTTCTTGCATCCTCAGTGTCTTTAGATCTAATTGTTTGGTTTAGTTGAAATCATATACAGTAAATTCCTTATATTCAATTCCATTGGGTGCGTTTTGTAAATAACCAAAAAATTTGTTCAGCTCAATGAGATGTAAATGTATAACGAAGTTTACATGTATACGTTCAAGTGTGTGTGTGAGCTGTGCAGCTTCTGTGCCATCTTCTGTGCCACTCAGGCATCCTAATGGCAGCAGATTACAACCTGTATGCTGATTTACAGACTTTTTCAGCATGTTAAGGGGAAAAAAAATCCCTAAAAGAACAAGGGGGTCATTTCATAGTGCTTGGGCCCTAACGAGTTAAAAAAAAAAAAGTCCCGACAGAATGTCTGTCAGATTAGGCCATGTTAGCAAGGTAGCTAACAAAATCTGTGGGAAAGGCATGTAGATGATGATGTCATCAACTTTCAAAGTGACTTTCAGAGTACAGCCGCCGTAATGCTAGAGAGATGGTTAGCGAGTCTGCTTAGTTTTCTGGTGAGTTACTATGCTAGTTATATTATGCTAGTGAATAGTTGTGTCTAATGGCATCTTATATGGATGATTTAGATTTTCCTTCATCACCAGCATTCGAGGCTGTACATTTCTGTCAGTTCTAATAAACGATTGTCCTTCAAGTTGGTTTTAGATGAGCGCAAGAAAGAGAAAGAGAAAGAAAAAGATAAGGTGTGAAAAGGGGGCGGTAATAGAATGAGGTCTGTGTATTTCGCAGTAGTCCGTCCACATCAAAGGGCGTTTACGCAGAAATGAGTGTTCCCTGTACGCGTGGGCCGAGAAAAGTGTGGTGGTGGTCGGACTGCGTGTCCTGAGATCATTTATTTTAACTGCTTCATCTTAAATTTCTCTAGAAGTTCACAGATTGTACAGGAGGCAGGCGGATAATTCAGAGCGACAAGTTGTGTTTTAGGCTAGACCAGGCGAAAAAGGAATAGTGTGTGTGTGTGTGTGTGTGTGTGTGAGAGAGAGAGAGAGAAAGATGAGGAGACAGTGGTAGTATGTCACAATCATTCACACACACACACACACACACACACACACACACACACACACACACACACACACACACACACACACACACACACACACACACACACACACCTAGAAGACGCAGATTAGCCTAATTTGCATGTCTCATAGGACTGTGGGAGGAAACCAGTGTACCTGGAGGAAACCCACTAAGCACGGGGAGAACATGCAAACTCCATACACACAGACCGCGAGGCGGGAATCGAACCTGGAACATGAAGGGGCGAGGCAACAGTGCTAACCAATGCACTACATTATTTTCCTTTTAAAATCATGGAGGTGTAAACTTTTGCACCGTAACTTATATGTATAAAAGTACTAAAGAGGATTATAATGCATTTTATGTGCTGAGATAAAGGCAATGTTAAACGTGAATGAGAGAGAGAGAGAGAGGGAGAGGGAGAGAGAGAGGGAGAGAGAGAAAAGGGAAGTATGCATTATTTGACTAGAGAAGAGTGTGAGAAAATCAGAGTGAGAACACATCAAGTCTGAGGATCGGGCCTCACTGTAACGCCAACAGAACCCTGAAATACAGCTTATAATTAATATTCATTTTATTTTGCACATAAGGGTTAAAGTCAGCATATTACAGTCCACTACACTGTACACTGCAACTAGTGATGAGACTCTGAGATGCAGTAACACATTTTAAAGAAAACCGTGCATCCATGAATGGAGATCCAGGATGAGGTGATTCAGAACCCAATGCAGTCATTCCTGTGAACATTCAGCGAGTGGAACGCCTGATCCTTAAAACGATGGATAACTGGTTACCAAATCGAGAACTGTACACACGGTCATTCACAAGCATCACTTGCACATTACAGGAACTCATCTGGAAATTATCACCACATTCCCCATACAGTCCTGACCTCACTGAAAGGAGTTCCTGGAGGGCCAGCGATTGACATGTAAATCAGACAGGCAGTCCAATCACTTACCTTGATGGTATCAATGCACTAGTTAAACACTGAGATAAGTGCATTAGTGTTTCAGGGGATTATATAGAGGAATGAAGTGAGTTTTTGCTTTTCGAACTGTGTTCTTTTATTCTGTACAATCAAAAGTCCCGGTTTGACCCGAACATTAATGAGCCTGAGAGTATCGGAAAGAAAAGGTCCTCAATGGCCGACTGAGGAAAAGTTCAAAAGTCAACCACCAGCTGGAAAATTCATCAACGCTTGGAGATTTCTGGGATTCTCAAGGGCCAGAAGTATCGGAACAAATCAACAGTGCTGGTTACAGTGAGACGCTTATTAAAGAGTTGTGTGAGGACTGCTACCCGAGGGCGTCGTGATCCTGCATGGCGATGCACGTCCGCACACCTCTGCCCACACTCTCGACACTCTTTGTTTTGAGGCGTTAAAGCATCCTCCCTATAGTCCTCACTCCTTCTATATTCGCTCTGTCGAACTTTCACCTACAGTATTTGGTCCCCTGAAACATTCCAGATGCAGTAAATCAAGCTTGTTGTGGAAAATACTGGAGTATTCCTTTACAGAGGAGTGGAGCCAAGTTTTAAAACTGTAGTATCCAACTTTTACAAGATTGTTTATTCTGTGATGAAAAATAACCTCTGAGTCCATCTGGAGTCGTACATTACATTACCGTAGAGTGTGGGTGAAGGACAAAAACAAGATGCCGCCCCAAGCAAGCTGGCATACACAGTGATTCTGACAGCCAAACACACACACACACACACACACACACACACAGACGAAGTGACAGCCTGACACGCCTCCACTCCCTCCTAGCAAGCTGCTTGTCAAGCACTTAACTTTAGCCCACGCGGCCAAATGGGCCGAACGAAGTCTTTCGGTATGTCTTGGGCAAGGTTAGCGTTAGCATGCTAGTCAGTGACCCGTTAGAGCCCTTTAGGTGCAGTGAGTCAGGTAACAGTGACTGTCTCTCTCTCTCTCTCTCTCTCTCCCATGGCAAGGAGAACAGGCGCAAAAGTGTTGACAGTAAGTTCAGGAAGTGAAACAAGCTTGTTAATCTGTCAATCTGTTAGTGTCTAGTTTATGACCTCCGAGCCATTTTTGCAGTAATGATCAGTGTTTTCGCTCACGCTCATTCCATGATAACAGATGGTTACTTTTCATCCTGAATATTTTCTCGCTCAAACGCACATCCAGATCATAGTATGCTAATCCCTCGATGCCGTGGGTCAGACGTTTGTCTCGAGTCAGGCTAATCGTGCTAATGATGAATGCTCGACTAATTGGTACTGTGTGCTGCGATTTTCTTTTTTTTTTTTTGGGGGGGGGGGGGGTTGAGGAAGTGCGCGGGGGGGGGGGGGGGGGGTAAAGGCTGCTTTAGGGCTGTTGGAAATTTTTGCCTTCAAGCGCTCCAAGACCTTTAGCATGAGATGGACTGATGATGCTGGATGAAATGAGAGTGGCAGGAAAAGGCTGGAGGTCCCCGAGGTCACACAGACACACACACTCAGACACATGCACACACACTCTGCAAAGATGCTGCTCACTTTGCTCACTTGACAGCCAGCCAGTCTGTTCCACTGTACAGAACTGATGTAAGAGCTACTGATGGCTCTAGTTTTATACTGATGTAACTTGTTGTTGGTCTTTCGGCTTCTCCCGGCAAGGGGTCGCCACAGCGGAATATCCAGTCTGCACAGGTGTTACGCCGGATGACCTTCCTGACACAACCTTCCCATTTTATCCAGGCTTGGAGCCGGCACTGCATCCAGTGGCTGGGGGGTTTGGCCAGTGGCTGGGAATCGAACCCGGGCCTTCCGCATGGCAGGCGAAACACCTACCACTGAGCCACCAGTGCCCATTTTATACTGATGTAACAAAAACATTTATTTTGTCGGTAACCAGTAAATCCTAAAGGAGTTTAATGGAAACCATTAAGTTCCATGGATTCCCATGCAGAGCCTATCAGAGATATTAATTAATGTAAATCATATTAACTTCATTTTAAATTATGAGTGCATTGGTTCCAGACATGTTATTAAAACCTGAAAGAATAGTGGTGAACTGTTATTGTAAAACAAAAGTCAGGGTAAGAAGGTACAATATAACAATATTTCAGCTACAATATAACAGCTTCCACTCTTCTTGGAAGGCCGTCCACAAGATTTTGGAGTGTTTCTGTGGAAATTTGTGCCCATTTATTCTTTAGAGCGTTTATGAGGTCAGGCACTGATGTTCGATGAGAAGGCGTGGCTCGCAATCTCCATTCCAGGTCATCCCAAAGGTGCTCGAGGGGGTTGAGGTCAATCAGGGCTCTGTGTTAGGGCCGGTCAAGTTCTTCCATACCAAACTCATCAAACTGTGTCTTTATAGTCCTTGCTTTGTGCACTGGGGCGGAGACATGTTTGAATAGAAAAGGGCCTTCTCTAAAGTGTTGCCACAAATTTTAAGCATAGCATTGTCGTATACTGAAGCATTAAGATTAGGTCCTTCACTGGGGATAAGGGGCCTGATTGATTGAAACACCTAAATTCAATAATTAACCAGTTTGCCCAAATACTTTTGTCCATATCGTGTATACTGTATTTATAATGATTATAACATAATCGTTAATATTGATTTTTGACCTTAGTCATTGGTATAATACATTAATAAACACTTATAACAATTATAACAATCATTATAAGTATGAATTCATGTATTATGTACATTATGTTTATTTAAATTTATACATCAAACTTTCGTTCTTTCTTTCTTCCTTCGTTCCTTCCTTCGCAAAGGTGATTGATTACATTTTATCCCCAGATATTTCCACTCACTAGGAACAGGAAGACCTGCGAGTCCGCCTCTTTCTGTAGACTTTTTCTCAGATCTCTTGATACTTGATACTCGTCTCGTGCTGCTTTAAGCCGCCTCGGTCCGGACCTGTCCATGATGACGAGGTGTGTCGTGAAGAGATTGATGAGATTTATCAAAGAGCAAACACAACGCTGCATTTCTGTGTCGTGGCGTTTGTGCTGAGGTAAGCACTTTACTCTTCCACTCCCTCCCAGACTGTAAACCGCACTGAACCAGCAATACAAACGCATTCGAGATAAATAGCTTGTCAGTGAGATCAGAGATTTTGCGCTGCGCTGCCAAAACATGTCAGAGGTAAATTCCTGGCTTTGCACACCGTTGGCTTTGATTCTGACAACATCAGGAAGTTGTGGCAAAAAAAACAAAAAAAACCCTACCCGCTAGTCTAGCAGCGAGAAGGAAAAAAATGATAATCCTCTGGAAACCTTGGGATCAGCACAGCGACATCCTCACAGTAAAATGTACAGTTAATGTGTATGTGTGTGCGAATCTTATCAGTAAAATTTATATCCCTTTCAGAGAAATTTATGTATTGAGAGTAAAAATTCGCTTAAAAAGGTCAAAGGTCAGGAATAAGTGTAAGACGTATCAGTACTGTGTGTATCAGTAAGGCAGGGGTCATGAAGAGGCCAGTGGGAATGATGTCATACAGTAAATATGAGGCGTACAGAATTATACCTGTGTGTGTGTGTGTGCGTGTGTGTGTGGTGCTTATATGTGGGTGAGTAAGCTCGGTCTCATCCCCACATCTCCCCCACACAACCAAACACACCCAAATAAAACCCATCATAGACATCCCAGAAAATATGTTCAAGCCATGTTTGAGGATGTCTGTCAAGCCTCTTTCCCGTAACACGGACACACCCTGATAACCTCGTTCAACTCGAACACACTGATTGCAACACGCCATGCAAGAGAAATTTTTTTAATGCCGGTTAAACCTCAAAGGTTCACTCCTAATCTGTGATCAGACCTAAACAAATCCACCCACATTTAGAAATATGCTGATGCTCAAATGACAAGATTCAAACTGGGGATTCTTTCAAAACTAGTGATTTTTAAAATCAGTGGGTCTAAATCTTATCGTTAGTCGTGGATGTCCACTATCTGGTGTAAGTTTGAGTTTATTTGTGTTAAAACTTTCCTTCGGCTGCTCATGTCTAAGGGTCGCCACAGGGGTCCATCCAATCCGCACACAACTTGTCACAGGTTTTTCCACCGGATGTCCATCCTGATGCATTTATAACTGGGCTTAATGTGGAAAAACACACAAAACACACTTTTGCTCCAAAATGATCCATGCCCTATTTTCTCCCTCTAGCTATTCTAGCTTCTGTCTATGGAAGATAAAGACCAAGGCTGTGTTCACTGACGCTTCCTAGAATGCGACATCAGAGATGCCGATCTCATCCTCTGAACTGAACAGGTGTAGCTGATAATGAGGAAGTGGGTTGCCTCCAATACTGGAGCCATCGCCCCTTGTTATCCCCGTAGCCCTTCGCTCTCTGTCTGCTGACTGTCCATCCATCTGGTGACGTGGTGTTGCTTTATTTTGCCTTCCTATTCAGTCCTTCTGTGCACACGTCAGGGAGATAAATAGCGCCAAGAGTCCACAAGTTCGAACTCTCTCAGAGGGGGGCGTGAGAGGGACTTAGTGCTCTGACATCAATCGGGGCTCTACAGCAAATCGCGGGCGTCTGTGAGCGCTAGCGAGTGGAAGAAGTGGATACCCCAACCGTCGGTTCGAAAAGATGCAGTTGGCTGGCGTCATGTGGCACTAAGGAAACACGTGATAGTCACCGGCCCTCCCTGACTGGTAGTACAGTAGTAGCCCCAATGTGCGAGTGCTCCCCCTCCCAAAATAAATACATTTAATTAAATGAAGCATGGAGAAAATATCGACACTGTTGTACTCATTTTTGTGTGTCAGCTGTCTGATTATGAACAAACTTGGTGCTTATCAACACCTGCTTTACTGGCGAGTGTAAGAGAGTGTAGCGCAGGTGGTGTCCATGGGTGGGGTTCGATCAATTCTTATTAGTCTGAAAAACAGTCCTAATAACATGCTTCCTCTGAGACATGAGCTGTCCCTGTCAGTATTACTCATAAAACTTCACAGAGCAGCTACATGAGCTGACCACATTTAGCTCTTCCTCATATTTAAAAAAGTAATGGCACCCCCCTTAAAATGTTTTTTTTTTTCATCTCTCGTGTCATAAAGGAAAAACATGATTTTTTTAAAAAGGCAACATACTGTATATTTCAGTTTTGAAATCTTTCTAGGTTATTAAATCAAACAAGACTGTTGAGGGATCAGCTGTTTATAGCTGCTATAGTGTAAGAGCTAATGAGAACCTACTTTCCTATACTGTAACGGCGTGCCCCGCAGGCTTTCGTTGCTTACTTAATAGGTGAGGCTTGACTTTTTTTTTTTTTTTACAAGGGAGTGAAGCAACGCCGTAGGCGATTATCGTTTAAAAAAAAAACATCAATCATTTTAACTCCACAGGAAGCATGTTTATACAGTATATCTCTATATGGTATTCAGAGTCCTGATCCGCGAGTTTCATTCCAGCTGGGAATCACTGAGGAATAAGATCGTCTCTGAGGTAGAAGGAGCTCTGAGTGAGCTTCACACACTGGCCTCTGTAAGATGAGTGGAAATATTTTTAGCTTGGTGCTTTCCCCAGCGTCTTTAGCATCATGATGGTAGCGCATTCAGGGTTTCACTGAAATGGTAGCTTGTACTGTAAAACACACGCACGCACACGAAAAAACAAAAACACACAGACTCGCAGAAAGCTTCGAGCGCGGATCTCTCGCACCCGGCCGTGTCCTCGTCCCTCTCCAGTGCCTTCTGCATTAATTGTTCATCGATTCTGAGATGTTTACAGATTCGTGTCAAGGCTTGAATATTCATCCTGCGCTCGAAAGCCGTTGCATTAAAACAGTGTTGCAGCCAGAATGTTCCAGTAACCCAACACCCACAAATGACAGAATTAAACAGAACAGATGAGGGGGGGGGGATCTAAGAAATCTAAACAAACAACAAGAACAACTAAAAAAAACAACAAAAAAATGAAATGTATGCTTCTTCCACCTTGTTTTGGTTTTTCAGCAGTAGACTGTTTCCTCTTTCTGGAATTAGCAAAATAATTTTTTTTGTCTCATATGTCCTAAAGACAGACTTTTGCACATGCAGTATAGAGAAAGACCCAGACATGGTACTCATATCTGTATAGTCGCTGAGTGATAATAATTTCATAGCATGTAACATAACTGTAATTGAAAAGGGAAGTGAGCACCAAAAAAAAAAAAAGTTGGAATGTGAAGTGAGAGGTTGCATTAGAAATACAAAAAAATTTACAAATTATTGATTTATGTTTTATATGTAAAGTTATAACAGATTTGTATTATACATATATATATATATATATATATATATATATATATATATATATATATATATATATATATATATATATATATATATATATATATATATATATATATGTGTGTTATACGTTTTTTGTTGTTAGTCTTTCAGGTGCGCCCATTGAGGGGTCGCCACAGCTTGTGATCTGCACAACTTGGCACAAGTTTCACGTCGTCAACTTTTCTTGATGCAACCGTCCCGTTTTATTCAGGCTTCAGACCGGCACTGCATCCATTTACATTTACATTTAGGCATTTGGCAGACGCTCTTATCCAGAGTGACTTACATTCTTATCTCATTATACATCTGAGCAGTTGAGGGTTAAGGGCCTTGCTCAAGGACCCAACAGTGGCAACTTGGTGGTTGTGGGGTTTGAACCTGGGATCTTCTGAAACGTAGTCCAATGCCTTAACCACTGAGCTACCCCTGGCCCCAGCATCCAGTGGTTGGGGTTTGGACATTGGCTGGGAATCAAACCCGGGCCTTCCGCATGGTAGGCGAGAAACTTACTCATAGGTGGTCCATTGGAGATAGCAACCCGCTCCAGTATTCTTGCCAAGGGATCTCCATGTACAGCATGTAGGAAGGCCTGGCAGGCTATGGTCCATGAGGTCACGAAGAGTCGGACATGAGTCTGAATGACTAAACAATGTATTAGTTGTATGTCCAAGGTATCTGCAGTAGTCTTTACAGCAAGGAGGTGAAAATATATTGGGAACGTCTCATTTTCGAGAGAAACACTTTAAGATGTCTGAACTCCATTTCATGACCTGATGGCAAGAATCCCACCTGCTGCTCAAAGACTTAACGCTGATACGTTGCAGTGCATCTAGAGGTGGCAAAAGTATACAAACTCAATACTCAAGTAAAAGTACGTGTACCTGCCTAAAAATGTGTACCACTTCATTTCATTTCTTTAATCAGTTATAAGTACTAATTATGTGATTTCTTTTTCTTCTGGAATCTATCAGATCGAGTTACTGATAAACAGTATTTTAAAGTACTTAAAACACAATTGAAGTCAAATAACATGAATATGCAAGTCTAGTAGACATTGATAGCGACAAGATTTGACATTGATTAAACCAACGGCGAGCAGCATTGTTAGTTTCCATTGTTTCATTCATTACTTTGATCTGTATAATGCAACTATGCAATTAAACATGAAAATACTGCAAACATACAGCATGCAACAAGGTCAAACAGTGTGGCAAAACATTATAATTACAGTCTTGTAAAAAAAAATAGCTATTGGTGCGAAATGCAAACTAAATGCGGTTCACAACTCTTTTGCTCAGCATGTTAGCTAGCGAGCTAAATCACATTTTGAGACACATCCGCAACCCAGAGACCAAGTGCGCGGTATCCGTTGCCCAGGTATCTGTCAATTGTCACTTTGATGTGCTAAATCGGTAGAATTTTTATGGTCCTGTCCTTGTACTACAGTAACAGTCGTTATATGGTGTGAGTGATGGTGTAAACGCTTATGCTTAGATTAGAAAACCCAATGCACTATTGTGTGATCCTCAGCTGAAAAGTATGAAAAGTAATGGTCCTCTACTTAAAATCTAGCGAGTAAAAGTACAGTTAAAAAAAAAAAAAAAAACATGTAGTGAGTAGAAGTTAAAATATCCCATAGGGAAAATACTCAAAATACAGATACGTGAAAAAATACTTAAGTATAGTAACACAATACTTAGCTACTTGCCACCCCTGAGTGTACCTTTGGATTATTTTGTTTATCACTAATGATTGCTCATGTTGAACATATTGAACTCCTTTACGTGGAATAAAAAAAAAAAAAAAAAAAAAAACGTATATTTTAGGATTAATTTTAAGTCTCAAGTTTAAGTTTTTCAAGCTTAATTTTCTAAACTGTGCACGAGTATTTACAGTATGAGCCCCGCATGTGTGTTATTCAGTGAATTCGCACTTGTTTTGTGTAAACAGTTAGTAAAAGATCAGAGGTCAGGGAAAATTGCACCTGCGAGCGCGCATCTCTGGTTCTGAGTGAGTGAATGGCTGTGGTACAGGTTACCTGAAGAGGAGAGTCATTCCATGTTGCACTGACGGTCATTTCCAGAAGAGACGAAAAAGACTCGACACAATGCCACTTCCCTGCAGATGGGTTTCACAGAAGTCTGAGTGTGTGTGTGTGTGTGTGTGTGTGTGAATATGTTTATGCATGTCTGCATTTGTGCAGCTGTACGTGACTGTGCGAGTTTGCCAATGAGAGATTGTCTTTGTGAGGACCAAATGTCCTTACAGTGATAGGAAAGCGCCAGATGTCCTCCCGACCACTCGGTCCTCGCAAAATGATCAAATTTTTATAAGCGATTTCCATCTGGCACTTTCAAAACTTGATGGATTTACAGCTTGAATAAAATTTTTTAAAAAAGGTCAAAAGTTACACAGGTTAATGGTTATGATTGTGTAGTGTTCGTATAGCGGTAATTATGCACGGTGATCATTATGTCAAGAGAAGGTCCTCATAACGCCCGCATGTGTATGATTATAATGATTGTTTTTCACAGTTAGTCACATGAACCTTGCAGCACAGGGAATTTGTTTTTACCAGAAGCTTAAGTCACAGATACAGATGGGGTTAAAACAACCCAGTGCTTTAACCATTTGACCCACCAGAGCTCCTGTATTTGTCTTTGTGTGTGTGTGTGTGTGTGTGTATGTTGTATCCTGGTCTTAAGGGAGTAGCTTTGTAGGACAAGTCAATATTTTAAATTGGATTAAATGCTTATGTGGAAAATCCCAGTGAGAAACTTGCTGCAGTGTGATATAAACAGAGAGAGACAGAGACAATTACTTGTACATGGAGAATACCCGAAACTTTACAACTTTTTTGTGCTGGTGTGACGTTTTGAATCAACGTGGCAACCCTGTTGTGGACAGAATTGCAAAAGTGTTCACAAACACCTTTAGTTTTAGTGTCTATAATTTAAAATGAACACGTTTTCATGCCATCACGAAATGCATGTGGTTACAAATAATAAGTTATATTAAGAGAAAAGGCCTGAGGAGCTCCATCTCCATCTCCAACTAGCTTATCAGTGGCTTAGCATGTTAATTAGCTTATTACTATGCTATTGTCACATCCCCCGTACAGTCCTGATCCTCACTGCGAGCCATTTCCACATGTTTTGGACGTTTAAGGAGTTCCTGGGAGGCCAGCGTTACAGCACGGAGGTTCAATCACAGGTTGAGAAATTTTTCTACCTTGATTGCGTCCAAGCACTAGTGAAACTCTGGGATAAGTGCATTAGTGTAGCAGGAGATTATATAGAGAAATAAAGGGAGTTTTTACTCTCATAAGTGTGTTCTGATATTCTGATATCCAGCTTCCAGAGGAGATCAACTGCGCTAAAACATTAGTCACATTTAAATCTAGACTTAAAACTCATTTGTTTATCTGTGCAAATATTGAATGAGCACTGTGCTACATCCGAACTGACTGTACTGTATTTTTAACTGTTTAATTTTAAATTGTTTTAAAAGTTTTATTCTCTATTTAATTTTAAGACTATTTTCTTCTCTTTTAAGTAAAGCACTTGGAATTACCATCGTGTAGGAATTGTGTATTGGGTGTAAATGGGTTGTTTTTTGTTACAACCTCAGCAGCGACCTCATTTCCCCTCTCAACTTTTCCAACCACCAGTTCAGCGTCAGCAGTACAATAATAATCACCGGCCTGATCATCTGACATCATCTCCACCTGTTTCTCACTGGTTCGTGCCTTAAGTTAGATGACTTTTTAAATGCTTGAATGATTCATAGGTCAATGTGTGGCTTGAAAAAAAAAGACATGAGACAATGTGAGACAAAAAAAAGTCCTTCAGGAAGGCTGGACAACTATTCCTCATATCTAAAATTAAAGTCTGGCTCTTTGGATGCAAAATATGAAGAAATTTGGAGTGGCTCATTTGCACCTTTGAAGTACACTAGACGTTCATACAGTGTTTATAACGCATAAGATGCATAAAGCATTCATATAGTGTTTATAACGCATAAGATGCATAAGGCGTTCATATAGTGTTTATAATGCATAAGGTGCATAAAGCATTCATATAGTGTTTATAACGCATAAGATGCATAAGGCGTTCATATAGTGTTTATAACGCATAAGGCGCATAAAGTATTCATATAGTGTTTATAACACATAAGATGCATAAGCGTTCATACAGTGTTTATAACACATAAGATGCATAAGGCATTCATATAGTGTTTATAACGCATAAGGCGCATAAAGCATTCATATAGTGTTTATAACACATAAGATGCATAAGCGTTCATACAGTGTTTATAACACATAAGATGCATAAGGCATTCATATAGTGTTTATAACGCATAAGGCGCATAAAGCATTCATATAGTGTTTATAACGCATAAGATGCATAAGGCGTTCATATAGTGTTTATAACGCATAAGATGCATAAGCGTTCATACAGTGTTTATAACACATAAGATGCATAAGGCATTCATATAGTGTTTATAACGCATAAGATGCATAAGACGTTCATATAGTGTTTATAACGCATAAGGCGCATAAAGCATTCATATAGTGTTTATAACGCATAAGGCGCATAAAGCATTCATATAGTGTTTATAACGCATAAGGCGCATAAAGCATTCATATAGTGTTTATAACACATAAGATGCATAAGGCGTTCATATAGTGTTTATAACACATAAGATGCATAAGACGTTCATATAGTGTTTATAACGCATAAGATGCATAAGGCGTTCATATAGTGTGTATAACACATAAGATGCATAAGGCGTTCATATAGTGTTTATAACACATAAGGCGCATAAAGCATTTATATAGTGTTTATAACGCATAAGGCGCATAAAGCATTCATATAGTGTTTATAACACATAAGGCGCATAAAGCATTTATATAGTGTTTATAACGCATAAGATGCATAAGGCGTTCATATAGTGTTTATAACGCATAAGATGCATAAGACGTTCATATAGTGTTTATAATGCATAAGATGCATAAAGCATTCATATAGTGTTTATAACGCATAAGATGCATAAGGCGTTCATATAGTGTTTATAACGCATAAGATGCATAAAGCATTCATATAGTGTTTATAACGCATAAGATGCATAAGGCGTTCATATAGTGTTTATAACACATAAGATGCATAAGACGTTCATATAGTGTTTATAATGCATAAGATGCATAAAGCATTCATATAGTGTTTATAACGCATAAGATGCATAAGGCGTTCATATAGTGTTTATAACACATAAGATGCATAAGACGTTCATATAGTGTTTATAATGCATAAGATGCATAAAGCATTCATATAGTGTTTATAACACATAAGATGCATAAAGCATTCATATAGTGTTTATAACGCATAAGATGCATAAGGCGTTCATATAGTGTTTATAACGCATAAGATGCATAAAGCATTCATATAGTGTTTATAACACATAAGATGCATAAGACGTTCATATAGTGTTTATAATGCATAAGGCGCATAAAGCATTCATATAGTGTTTATAACACATAAGATGCATAAGGCGTTCATATAGTGTTTATAACGCATAAGATGCATAAGGCGTTCATATAGTGTTTATAACACATAAGATGCATAAGACGTTCATATAGTGTTTATAATGCATAAGATGCATAAAGCATTCATATAGTGTTTATAACGCATAAGATGCATAAGGCGTTCATATAGTGTTTATAACACATAAGATGCATAAGACGTTCATATAGTGTCTATAATGCATAAGATGCATAAAGCATTCATATAGTGTTTATAACGCATAAGATGCATAAGGCGTTCATATAGTGTTTATAACGCATAAGATGCATAAAGCATTCATATAGAGTTTATAACACATAAGATGCATAAGACGTTCATATAGTGTTTATAACACATAAGATGCATAAGACGTTCATATAGTGTTTATAACACATAAGATGCATAAGACGTTCATATAGTGTTTATAACGCATAAGGTGCATAAAGCGTTCATACAGTGTTTATAACGCATAAGATGCATAAAGCATTCATATAGTGTTTATAACGCATAAGATGCATAAGGCGTTCATATAGTGTTTATAACGCATAAGGCGCATAAAGCATTCATATAGTGTTTATAACACATAAGATGCATAAGGCGTTCATATAGTGTTTATAACGCATAAGGCGCATAAAGCATTCATATAGTGTTTATAACGCATAAGATGCATAAGGTGTTCATATAGTGTTTATAACGCATAAGGCGCATAAAGCATTCATATAGTGTTTATAACGCATAAGATGCATAAGGCGTTCATATAGTGTTTATAACGCATAAGATGCATAAGGCGTTCATATAGTGTTTATAACACATAAGGCGCATAAAGCATTTATATACTGTTTATAACGCATAAGGCGCATAAAGCATTCATATAGTGTTTATAACACATAAGGCGCATAAAGCATTTATATAGTGTTTATAACGCATAAGATGCATAAGGCGTTCATATAGTGTTTATAACGCATAAGATGCATAAGGCGTTCATATAGTGTTTATAACGCATAAGATGCATAAGGCGTTCATATAGTGTTTATAACACATAAGATGCATAAGACGTTCATATAGTGTTTATAACGCATAAGATGCATAAGGCGTTCATATAGTGTTTATAACACATAAGATGCATAAGACGTTCATATAGTGTTTATAACGCATAAGATGCATAAGGCGTTCATATAGTGTTTATAACACATAAGATGCATAAGACGTTCATATAGTGTTTATAACGCATAAGGTGCATAAAGCGTTCATACAGTGTTTATAACGCATAAGATGCATAAAGCATTCATATAGTGTTTATAACGCATAAGATGCATAAGGCGTTCATATAGTGTTTATAACGCATAAGATGCATAAGGCGTTCATATAGTGTTTATAACGCATAAGATGCATAAGGCGTTCATATAGTGTTTATAACGCATAAGGCGCATAAAGCATTCATATAGTGTTTATAACACATAAGATGCATAAGGCGTTCATATAGTGTTTATAACGCATAAGGCGCATAAAGCATTCATATAGTGTTTATAACGCATAAGATGCATAAGGTGTTCATATAGTGTTTATAACGCATAAGGCGCATAAAGCATTCATATAGTGTTTATAACGCATAAGATGCATAAGGTGTTCATATAGTGTTTATAACGCATAAGATGCATAAGACGTTCATATAGTGTTTATAACACATAAGGCGCATAAAGCATTTATATAGTGTTTATAACGCATAAGGCGCATAAAGCATTCATATAGTGTTTATAACACATAAGGCGCATAAAGCATTTATATAGTGTTTATAACGCATAAGATGCATAAGGCGTTCATATAGTGTTTATAACGCATAAGGCGCATAAAGCATTTATATAGTGTTTATAACGCATAAGATGCATAAGGCGTTCATATAGTGTTTATAACGCATAAGGCGCATAAAGCATTCATATAGTGTTTATAACACATAAGATGCATAAGGCGTTCATATAGTGTTTATAACGCATAAGATGCATAAGGCGTTCATATAGTGTTTATAACGCATAAGATGCATAAGACGTTCATATAGTGTTTATAACGCATAAGGCGCATAAAGCATTTATATAGTGTTTATAACGCATAAGATGCATAAAGCGTTCATATAGTGTTTATAACGCATAAGATGCATAAGACGTTCATATAGTGTTTATAACGCATAAGATGCATAAAGCATTCATATAGTGTTTATAACGCATAAGATGCATAAAGCATTTATATAGTGTTTATAACGCATAAGGCGCATAAAGCATTTATATAGTGTTTATAACGCATAAGATGCATAAGGCGTTCATATAGTGTTTATAACGCATAAGATGCATAAGGCGTTCATATAGTGTTTATAACGCATAAGGCGCATAAAGCATTCATATAGTGTTTATAACACATAAGATGCATAAGGCGTTCATATAGTGTTTATAACGCATAAGATGCATAAGGCGTTCATATAGTGTTTATAACGCATAAGATGCATAAGACGTTCATATAGTGTTTATAACGCATAAGGCGCATAAAGCATTTATATAGTGTTTATAACGCATAAGATGCATAAAGCGTTCATATAGTGTTTATAACGCATAAGATGCATAAGACGTTCATATAGTGTTTATAACGCATAAGATGCATAAAGCATTCATATAGTGTTTATAACGCATAAGATGCATAAAGCATTTATATAGTGTTTATAACAGGGGGAGTTCCCTTTACGCATGAAACACTCTGTCTTGCCCCGTATATGTCAAATCTTTCCTTGTTTTCACTTACATTCATTATACACAGGGTGTTCAAGTCAAAACCGGGACTTTTGATTGTAAGATTGTGATTGTATAGTTGTGTAGGAATCTCGTATTTGTTGATCGGTTTTTATACCTTCATTCATGAGCAATTTCCCTGTTTGACTCGAACGGCCCTCGTATATTGTACTTTATTGCATTGTATTATATTGTTATTTGATTTGATTGATCATTAGTTTAAACACCCATTTTTACTGTGCGAGTATAATAGTATCTCTCTAGCACACACACACACACACACACACACACACACACACACACACACACACACACACACACACACACGAACCTTCCTGTGTTGCTGATAATTATAGTCACAGTGATCAGTTCACCTCATTAGAAAATCTTCCTGAGAATTTCCTTATTCACTATTCACACACATTCAGTCTGCGAATAATGACACATAAGAAAAAACGCGGCGTCACCTGCGGTTTCAGGCCAGCTCTTATGACTGTCAGTGTGTTTGTGTGTGTTGCGCGTGTGTGGGTTTTGTCGAGAAACAGAAACCACCATTCTGCTTCTGTCCCAGTTGGCCTTGTTGAAAGAAAGAAAGAAAGAAAGAAAGAAAGAAAAAAAAGCATGATAAACATCTGCATGTAAGCAGCAGGCTCCATGCTCCTCTTCCTGCACACGCTGATTAACGATCAGGAGGCCGCGGCGTCTCCGAGTATCATCCAGCGTTACTGCTTAGCCGACGGCTCGATACACAGACGAGGAGGCGCAGTCCTTCCTTTAAGTGCCTCCTGAATTTCCCTCTGTGTACGCTGGAAGCGGTGGCTTCTTATGCAGCGTGAAGGGCAAAAATTCCTACACGCAGAGTCACTCACAACCTCAATCACTCACACACACACACACACACACACACACATAGACGTCCAGTAAATGCAGCGAATGCGTGCAGCTCAAAGCGTTTCATGAGTATTGCGCAGCCTACTGATATTACACTTACAAATCTGTACGTCGATTAAAAGGCGTTTTGAGCGCGGGTGAAGCTTTTCTTCACAACAACCTACATGTGTTTATCAGATAACTCATTTTAACAGCACACTGCTTCTCCATACACAGGGAAATTACTCCGCTAATGACTTGAAACCTTTTTTCATACTTGGTTTATATACTGTACCAGGGGTGTTCAAGTCAAACTGGGACGTTTGATTGTGCAGAATATCAGAACACACTTATGAGAGTAAAAACTTCCTTTATTTCTCTATATAATCCGCTGCTACACTAATGCACTTATCCCAGGGTTTCACTAGTGCTTGGACACCATCGAGGTAGAAAGATTTCTCAACCTGTGATTGAACCGCCGTGCTGTAACGCTGGCCTCCCAGGAACTCCTTAAATGTCCAAAACATGCAGAAATGGCTCGGAGTGAGGATCAGGACTGTACGGGGGATGTGACAATAACGTCCAGTTGAGTTTCGGTAATATGCAAGTGGTGTTGGTGAATGATGTTTGGCAAATGTGTTTGTTTTCTGTTTGATCTGATGATTTTCCAGGATCAGGCGCCCCAGACATTCAGTGCTGAATATTCACACAGTCGTCTCCGAGCCATCTCGGCCAGGATGGATCTGCACCATTCAAATGTTTTCCTGCGGTTAAGAGTTCATCTTCTGTAAACGTCAGTGGACAACATCAACAACAGCAGCAGTCAGTAGTTATTTTAAGATGTTTAAATCAGATGTTCTGGAATAGTTCTTGCAGTAGCGTCAAGTGCATGACCATCAAGCTCCATGATGAAGCTGGTTCTCATGAAGACCTTTACGGGAAAGCAAGACCAAAACGTTACCTCTGCTGCAGAGGAGACGCTCATTTAGAGGCACCAACCTCAGAAATCACCAATTAACAAATAGAACCTCAGATTAGAGCCGTTATGAAGGATTTACAGAGCAGAAGTAGCAGATATACATCTCAATATCAACTGTTCAAAGGAGATGTATATTTTGGATGCCTTCAGCTCACACACACACACACACACAGTCATATATATGTAAATAAAAGAGACTTTAAGAATGTTGATCTTAAGAAATATAAGAATTGATGTTCTTCTCAAAAACCTATAATTTCCCCATTCACGCTGGCGTTTGGAACACTTGTGTAAAATCAATGAAGTATATTTAAAAAATCTTTCTTTTTCTTCTTTATTCCCTATACATTAAAAAAAACCCTGAACTGTTTCACCCCATGAAATACTAGGAATATTCCAGAAGATCGCAGCAATAACAAAAATCATTCTTTATTTTCAGTTATATTGTCATATTGTGATATTGACTGATGAGGTCACGTGAGGTCATAGAATGTAACCATAATTCTAAAATAAAGTTTCATTTTCAAGTGCTGAAAAGCACCCCAATGCTGGAATGACCCAGAAGTTGATTTTACGGTGCGTGCACATCACCTCACCCGCCCACACACACACACACACACACACACACGATCAGAGGCTGTCACCCTTGAGTGCACATCATTTCGACTGGTGGTCTCGTGAAGGGTGGCACTAACTGAAGTCATGCGAGTGAGATAAAAATGAAAGTCAGATGTGTCTAGTCAACTCAGCCACAGACCACGCAAAACCTGCCCGGCACTCAAACGGTTAAACTGATTTTCCTCGTTTCGCATCGGCACACCTCATTTTCAAAGAATCTACACAAGCTGCAGGCGCTCAAACTGCAGAGCCGAGTGAAGCTGCTTCCTGCACCAGTATGGGCGTCGCCAGCTTTTAGAGCAGTGATGGGAATCTGGACTCTTTTTCAGTGAGTCAGCTCACATGTTCGTGATAGTCTGACCGGTGACTGTTCGTTTCTCTCTCTCTCTCTCTCTCTCTTCTAAAATAGAGCTCTATTGCTTTATGAAATCTTAAACAATAAAATTATAATAATAATGATAAATTATCATATAAATAATAAAGAAAGAAAGAAATGATCGCCTCGAAGAAGTTTCTGAATAAATTATCCTGCAAGACGAGCTAGACTGAGGACACCAAATATAAACCAAACGAACAGACAAAAAATGTAAATACAGAATACATGAGCGTGTACGTTTTGTCATCTGGACAAAAGAGCGCTGAACACCTTCGCAATGAACTGGGACACCACATCAGAAGGACATAAGTGTTTTCTCATACAGTATGTCTCATATGACTCAGATGTCCGCACACTTTTGGGCTTAAAGTGTGAAGTGTTGAGACAAAAGTAAAATGTAATGTTTTAATGACAATTTTTTATTTAGCTCCATTTCTATCTGTTATCACCCAGATGAGGATGGGTTCCCTGTTGAGTCTGGTTCATCTCAAGGTTTCTTCCTAATGCCATCTCAGGGAGTTTTTCCTTGCCACCGTCGCCGTCACCCTTGGCTTGCTCATCAGAGACATTTCATTCATCATTCATTCATCTCATTATTATCTAGACACATTTTTCTCAAACATACACACTTCCAATTATTTTCTTTTCTAAAAAAATTTTCATTTTTTGTAAATTTTCTTTCATTTTTGTGAAGCTGCTTTGAGACAATGACCATTGTTAAAAGCGCTATACTGTATAAATAAAATTTCATTGACTTGAATATGGATCACTATATATAGATAACTATAGAATAACTATTATATATTACATATGATGTCTTAATACTTTTACTTAATACTTAAGTCTTTTTACTTCTTATACAACACGCGGATTTATTATTGAAGCATTGACGCTTAGAAATGTTATTCAGCTTTTTGTCTAAGTGTATAATCTAAACAATCTAAATGAGACCTAAATAATTATCAAATTAGGGTTTCTTCAAATTATGGAATTTGATAATCGTGATGAAGTCAGTTTACTATTTTGCACTATTTTATAATACAGCTATGTTGAAAAAAAATATGCATATGAAATCTTGCCATGACTTTTTCACAGAACTTTAACTGGAACTATCAGGCTGTGGGTCACCAACAAAAACTATTTATATCCACCTTTAGTAAAACTTAAAAAAACAAAAACAAAGTGTGTGCTCGAAATGGGTTAAGATGTATCACATTGGTTTTTGGAATAATTTCACATTTGGTATTAAGATTTCACTTTTATAATTGTAATATAATCATAATATCGACTGAAGGTCACACTGATTTACTAATAAATGAGTGTGTGTACATGGTGGGTGTATCAAATCTACAAAAGATCTTTATTGACATTTTATATTAGTCACTTGCTAGAAAAACGTGAACCTTTACCAAATAATGCCAGTAAACTCCTTCAAACTGTATAAAGGTCATTCACATTTACATTACATTTACTTTTCTGTGTTTTATCTGATTTCACTTTTTATGAAATTAGGTCGTCACAGCTTGTCTCATAAACACCTAATGAACTTAAATTACTCATTCAAACTTTAATAGTTAAATAAGGGCGGTTTATACAGTAGGATTAATAACTAAAGACAGATGCACAGGGATGCAGTATTAGGGTTGTTCTGATTCCGATACTGGTATCGGAAATGCTGCCGATACCACAAAAAAATCTGGCATCAGAATCGGCGAGTATTTGAGTCCACGTACCGATCCGATACCATTTTCCTAAACATAACCTATTTATGCCCGCTAGCTTTGCTAGCTTAGCTTACTTACAGAGTGTCACGGCGTGCGCCTGTGATGGGCGCGCGCCCAAATTGATATTGCTCCTCGCTCACTAGTTAGGCGGCCTCCCCCCCTTTAGGTATGTGAAGTAGCAGGGCCGCAGAATCAGGCAACGGCCCATGAGCTATCGGCGCTATAAAACACAGCGGGGAGTGTAGCTCGGGGTCTGACTGTTGGGAAGCTGGACTTTGCGACGCGGTGGATTTTATGAGAGACAGTGGCACAAGAGCGGGGCGATGTGATGCGGCCCAGAGACTTTAAAAAGGGGGGCGCCTTTGATCTCCCCGAGAGAAGCGCGTGAACGAGCAGCGCGAGCTCCTGCGGCACCTTCACTTCCGCATAGAGCCCGCCTTCGCATCCCTGCCGCCGAAGTGGAAAAGACCGCAGAGAGCCTTTAACCCTTTCCTTACCCATTTTTCTAAATAAATTACCCTTTTTCCTGTAAGGCCTCGCCTCGTGTCCGTGTTTCATGGTGTCGCCCGTGCACTTAGGGTCGAACCCGTTACACAGGGCTAGTAGTATTTTACTTAAAAAAAGAAATGCTATATATATATATATATATATACTGTACAGATACACACCCAGGTATCGGATCAGTACTCGGTATCGGCCGATACCCTGAGCCCAAGTATCGTAATCGGTATCGGGAGGGGGAAAATGGTATCGGAACATCTCTATGCAGTATGTACTGTTCCATTCACCATACAGTCAGTTTACATTAGCACAAAGCCAGTATCGCTATCTTTTTTCTGTTCAGAATATTTATGTCTGTATCTGTATTCAGATACAGATTCAGAACTTGAAATTTGGATAGCCTCATATTCAGTACTGTGAAAAAGTCTTGACCCCCCCCTCATTTCTTTATAGTAAATTCATTTAAATGATGTATTCAGTATGTATATAAAGAAATTGGAAAAATGTTTTACTGCGACAGGCTGCAAAGGTAAATAATAAAAATAAAAATAGTTGTTTATTTAACAACTTCAGCAGCGACCTCATTTCCCCTCTCGTCTGTTCCAACCCCTCGGTATCACCGGTCTACTAATCGCCGGCCTGATCATCTGTCATCATCTCCAGCTGATTCTTATGCCTTAAGTTAGATCATTTTAAAATGCTTGAGTGATTTATAGGTCACTGTGTTTGTCGGGTCTTGGACTGGATTGGTCAGGTCCTGGTCCTTCAGGATGCCTGGAGACTTATTCCTTGATACAACATGAAAAATAAAAGAAAGTCTGGAAATAAAGGGTGGTTCAGGAATTTTGGATATGTCTCAAGTTAAAAATCAAGTTTAATAGTAATTTTGTTTTTTTTAAATCCTGTTTTTACATTCATTATTTTTTCTTTTCTTGTCTCATGAGCTTCAAATATGATCACTCACTCACTCATTCTCATTTCACTCATTTAATTCTGAATAAATAAAAAAAAAATCTAACTTAATAAGTAACATACTCCAAACTGACCCTGTCTCCTAAGTTACCCTAAGTTACTATGTATGGATTTCCAAAATAAATAAATAAATAAATACAGTCTCTGTATTTGTATAAGTTTTGAACATAATCAGTCAAATCCAAAAGATTCATCCAGTACATCTAGTGAACATACAGTACTGCATGCCCCTCGATACATAGTGTGCATTAAATTAAAAATATCATATCTATGATTAAGATCAGACATTTTGCAGCACATGGAGGATGTTAATAGTTTATGCTGTTCATTAAATCCCTGCATGCAGCTGTCTCTGAATCTGAGTAATTGACCAATTATAAGGATACTAGCAGGTGATGATGTGACTTGGATCGTCATGGCGACCGGACCTGAGATGTGTGTGTGTGTGTGTGTGTGTGTGTGTGTGTGTGTGTGTGTGTGTGTGTGTGTGTGTATTTGTGTGAATTCCTATCCTAGGACTTAAAACGATTTATATAGAAGTTCAGTACATTAATCATGCTGATCTTTTTTTTCTGCAGTAAAAACACTGTGTCTGGTCTGAGTGCGTTCAGTGCTACAGGTACCTGATGCTGCCTTAAATGCTGCCTAAAATGCCTATAAATATATATGCTGTTTCACAAAAGCCTCGAGTCTAAGTATATATTACTTTGTGATTTCTCGAAAACAAGCTATGATATAAAATAGCTTAAAGTTAAAAATGACTTTATACGAGGGGTGTTCAAGTCAAACCTGGACTTTTGATTGCGCAGATTAGCAGAATACAGAATGATAGAACACAGGATAAAATCTCCATTTATGTCTTTATATAATCTCCTGCTACACTAATGCACTTATTATACTAGTGTTTCACTAGTGCTTGGATGCCGTCAAGGTAGAAAGTTTTCTCGGTGTGCCAGAGCCATGATTGGACTTCCTCTTTGATTCACGTCTGAAACCCTGGCCTCCCAGGAACTCCTTTAATGACACAAACATGTGGGAATGGCTTGGAGTGAGGTCAGGACTGGACAACTGGATGTTGCAATAACTTTAAGCTGAGATCCTTTAATGTGCAAATGTTGTTGGTGAATGATCGTGTGTACAGCTCACACACACTGATGCATCTCTTTCAAAAGCTGGTGACAAGTCATCCGGTGATTTTCAAGGATCAGGCGTTCCGCTCACTGAAGCACATTCCTGTTCTTGAAATCTTCTATAAATGTCAATGTGCTTTAGACCATAATTCACAAATTTCATGTCGTGAATTTCAGAACAAGTCCTGGTTTGACATGAACGCGTACTGCTTTGATATAGTGTAAACCATACTTCTTTCGTGAATGTTTCCTCACTCACTCATCGTCTATACCGGTTTATCCTGTTTACAGGGTCGCGGGGGCCTGGAGCACGAGGTGGGGTACACCCTGGGCAGGGTGCCAATCCATCACACACACACACACACACACACACACACACACACACACACACACACACACACACACACACACACTCATTAGGGGCAATTTGGGACCTCCAATGAGCCTAATCTGCATGTTTTTGGACTGTGGGAGGAAACTGGAGTACCCGGAGGAAACCCCATTAAACACGGGGAGAACATGCAAACAGAGGAGGGAATTGAACTCCAACCCTGGAGGTGCACGGTGATAGTGCTAACCACTAATTCTCCATAACGCTAAATTGACCTATAAATGGGTAAAAAGTACAATGTCGTTTTTAGGTTAATGCAAAATAAAAAAATTAATTATGTGCAACCTACACTGTTTATTCATTACTTTTTTAATTAATTAATTTACTGCATAATATTATTAAATGTTTGTCCCCAACTTTTTTTTTTTTACCATTTAAAAAATGGATAACCATTAAGTACAAGTAAGTATACACAACAATTTCCATTCCCTTTACAATACAGGGAGTGCAGAATTATTAGGCAAGTTGTATTTTTGAGGAATAATTTTATTATTGAACAACAACCATGTTCTCAATGAACCCAAAAAACTCATTAATATCAAAGCTGAATATTTTTGGAAGTAGTTTTTAGTTTGTTTTTAGTTTTAGCTATTTTAGGGGGATATCTGTGTGTGCAGGTGACTATTACTGTGCATAATTATTAGGCAACTTAACAAAAAACAAATATATACCCATTTCAATTATTTATTTTTACCAGTGAAACCAATATAGCATCTCCACATTCACAAATATACATTTCTGACATTCAAAAACAAAACAAAAACAAATCAGTGACCAATATAGCCACCTTTCTTTGCAAGGACACTCAAAAGCCTGCCATCCATGGATTCTGTCAGTGTTTTGATCTGTTCACCATCAACATTGCGTGCAGCAGCAACCACAGCCGCCCAGACACTGTTCAGAGAGGTGTACTGTTTTCCCTCCTTGTAAATCTCACATTTGATGATGGACCACAGGTTCTCAATGGGGTTCAGATCAGGTGAACAAGGAGGCCATGTCATTACTTTTTCTTCTTTTATACCCTTTCTTGCCAGCCATGCTGTGGAGTACTTGGACGCGTGTGATGGAGCATTGTCCTGCATGAAAATCATGTTTTTCTTGAAGGATGCAGACTTCTTCCTGTACCACTTGAAGAAGGTGTCTTCCAGAAACTGGCAGTAGGACTGGGAGTTGAGCTTGACTCCATCCTCAACCCGAAAAGGCCCCACAAGCTCATTTTTTGATGATACCAGCCCAAACCAGTACTCCACCTCCACCTTGCTGGCGTCTGAGTCGGACTGGAGCTCTCTGCCCTTTACCAATCCAGCCACAGGCCCATCAAGACTCACTCTCATTTCATCAGGCCATAAAACCTTAGAAAAATCAGTCTTGAGATATTTCTTGGCCCAGTCTTGACGTTTCAGCTTGTGTGTCTTGTTCAGTGGTGGTCGTCTTTCAGCCTTTCTTACCTTGGCCATGTCTCTGAGTATTGCACACCTTGTGCTTTTGGGCAATCCAGTGATGTTGCAGCTCTGAAATATGGCCAAACTGGTGGCAAGTGGCATCTTGGCAGCTGCACGCTTGACTTTTCTCAGTTCATGAGCAGTTATCTTGCGCCTTGGTTTTTCCACACGCTTCTTGCGACCCTGTTGACTATTTTGAATGAAACGTTTGATTGTTCGATGATCACGCTTCAGAAGCTTTGCAATTTTAAGAGTGCTGCATCCCTCTGCAAGATATCTCACTATTTTTTACTTTTCTGAGCCTGTCAAGTCCTTCTTTTGACCCATTTTGCCAAAGGAAAGGAAGTTGTCTAATAATTATGCACACCTGATATAAGGTGTTGATGTCATTAGACCACACCCCTTCTCATTACAGAGATGCACATCACCTAATATGCTTAATTGGTAGTAGGCTTTCGAGCCTATACAGCTTGGATTAAGACAACATGCATAAAGAGGATGATGTGGACAAAATACTCATTTGCCTAATAATTCTGCACTCCCTGTATATAGAACATTGTATATTAAATGATATCATTTAGACGTGTCTATATTCTCCTCTACTCTATAATAAAAAAATTTAAATAAAAAAAAAAGATAGATGCTCTGTCCCACAACACTGCAGTACTTCCTGTCAAGACTCTCATCAATTCAAACCGGATGTTCTCATTATTTCCTGTTGCGTGTGTGTGTGTGTGTGTGTGTGTGTGTGTGTGTGTGTGTGGGTGGGTGGGTGTCTGTGTGTATAATAGTATGTGTGTGCGTGCATATGTGAGCATGTGCGTAGGCGGGTGTTGGTGTGTGTGTGTGTGTGTGTGTGTGTGTGTGAGGATGTTCAAGTGTCTCTCAGTAAAGCTGTTTGAACAGCAATTAAGAGGGATTTAAGATGACCTAAATTAGACCTTTCCTACACTTTAAAGTGCTTTATAAATATCACTCAGCTAATGCGTAGACCATTTCAACTCATTTGGTGATGGATGTGACGGCCAAATCACTTCATCTTCACTTGTCTTTATTCATTTCTTTCTTTCTTTCGTTTTCTCCCACTTTCCCCATGCACTTCTTGCGATCCAGTGGAAAACACAGTGAAAGTCTGGAAGAGACTGCGATCTCTCACTTGCTCCGTACATGCGTCAGTTTTCTTGCACCATCTCTCACTCTGCTGATAACAAACCCCAGTTGTGATGCCGCCGCCGCCGCCGCGGCCTGATCAGCCTGATTTCTTTTTTTCATTAAGCGTAAACTGTTATTCGATTGACGTCATTGGGGAAGTGATGTGTTAACCAATCTGCGAGTCACACTGACAGGTTTGTTCCTGCAGAGACCCTTCTGGAGTCTCATCCAACCTGTTCAATCGGCTTTCACACTCGTGTGAACCCACGCGTTGAAGGTAGGTAGGTTGTCCAAAAAAAAAAAAAAGGCTAATTCAGACTATTTCCGACTGCATGGTTTATTAGAGGTCCAGAAGTGTAAAGTTACCTTAAGGTTAAAGTGAGGGGGAAGTGGTTGCATTTTAAAGACACACAGAAGAAGTTCCTTTGGGTGCAGGGTGGAACGGGGTGGAAACTGTGGAACAGGATTTCTACTTCCTGCCTCATGAAAAGCGTTGCCTCTACAAATTGGACCTGGATCACTTGTTCTTGTGTAATCTTTAGATTTGGACTATATTTACAGGATCTCTAATTATAATTTACATTTTTAAAACTCAACAATGGTGGCATGGTGACTTAGTTGGCCTGGTTGGCACTGTCGCCTCACACCTCCAGGGTCGAGGGTTCGATTCCTGCCTTGGGTCTGCGTGCATGTACAGTAGTTCGCATGTTCTCCCTCTGCTTGCTGGGTTTCCTTCCGGTGTCCAAAGTCTCCTGGAATAAACTCCAGGCCCTCCTGCAACCCTGTACAGGATAAGACCAGTTTGTGACTGGTGTGTTGAAGCAGGTTAAGATGGTCTTCGTGACATAATCAGCTTTATAGTTGTACCGTAACCGCAGGGTTTAATTTACTGATAATTAATCAAGACAATTAATGCAAATTGAATAAGGTAAGGGCGGCACAGTGGTGTAGTGATTAGCACTGGCGCCTCGCACCTTCAGGGTCCGGATTCGATTCCTGTCTTTGTGTGCATGGAGTTTGCATGAGTGTGTGTACTGTATGTGTGTGTGCCCTGTCTCATGGGATGGGCTCCAGGCCCCCTGTGATCCCGAATACAGGATAAAGTGGTATATTCGATGTGTTTCTATTGCACAAGCCAATGTCCGTGACATACACTGATTTCATTAACCTGTTTTAAATTTTTCTACACCAAAAACAAATTTCCTCCACATTCAAATGTACATCCAATAATAAGGCGATCATCATGTCTATGAGTTGGGACATACCAATTCCATTCAACACGAAAATCAAACTTCACCAGTTTCCGACTCTCATCGTTGAACCGGTTGAGCAATTTTTCACTACCAAAACAGCTGCACGTCTCATCATGTTTGCATTTTTGGTTTCTGTAGGGGAAGAGGGGAGGATGCAGAATGTTTAAATTTAAGCCAGATTTAAAATTTTCAAGGTGGACTTATAACGGGCAGCGGTGTTTGGTGAAGACAGACGCAGAGGTTGTGCAGTGGGAGGGCCCCTTGTGGTGGCGGGGGGACTCCAACGTACTAGAGAGGAAACAACTGAAATTTCATGAACGTGCAGCTGGACTGAGAACAATGGCTAAACTTATTATAAATGTACAAAAACCACAGGCTACATCTGTCAGTGAAATTGTAGGAGATGTACCGCAGGTTCACTTCCTTTACAATTTCCCTTTGGGATTAGCAAAGTACTCGATTCTGTGTAAATCTCTCAGTCCCACAGGGGATTTCAGTCCCAACACACATCAATGGTGGCCTCGGATCTTTGCGTTACACCACTGAGGGAAATTTTAAATATGTATATTGGGAATGCTTTAACATTTGCGTCTATTTATTCTTGAGATGATTTTGGACAAATTAATGGTTTGTCCAAAAGAAAATGTAAGGTTCTTAGCTGTATCTATTGGGAACCTTATGAAATTTAAAATGCACAGAGCATCATCTAAAGATCTGGCTCTATTGGTCCACTTGCAGAAGTGGTTTAAAAATCCATCCATCCATCCATCCATCCATCCATCCATCCAACCATCCATCCATCCATCCATCCATCGATCCATCCAACCATCCATCCATCCATCCATCCATCCATCCAACCATCCATCCATCTATCCAACCATCCATCCATCCATCCATCCAACCATCCATCCATCCATCCATCCATCCATCCATCCATCCATCCATCCAACCATCCATCCATCCAACCATCCAACCATCCAACCATCTAGAAACCTCTGTAGTTCAACTAGGGACCATGAAGGCCAGTGGTGACCATTGTATATACAGTATTCAAATTTTTTTTACAACTGTTGTAGGACCTCCAGTCAACATTACACAAGCATTCACGTAAAGGAATTTGGGAACGCCAATTAGCCTAATCTGCATGTCTTTGACGTGTGGGAGGAAACCGGAGAACCCGGTAACCAGAGAAACATGCAAATTCAATACATTTACATTTACATTTAGGCATTTGGCAGACGCTCTTATCCAGAGCGACTTACATTTATTACACATCTGAGCAGTTGAGGATTAAAGGCCTTGCTCAAGGGCCCAACAGTGGCAACTTGGTGGTTGTGGGGTTTTTGAACCTGGGATCTTCCGAACCGTAGTCCAATGCCTTAACCACTGAGCTACCCCTGGCCCAATACTAATTTAACGAACATGAATTAAAAACATGCTTGTTTTCGAATTGTTTTTAGACGTTATTTCCCCCACAAAATGTGACATGAGCTATTCCTTTGGAATTGGGTTAGGGTTAGGATTAGTGAATGGCTCATGGGCCATCATCCCATGCGGCCAACATGGTAGAGGAGGGCCAGAACTGGTCCATAAAAATATTGATATTTGGGTAAAACTTTAAATGGTTCCACACAAACATCCAAACCAAACAACCCTTCCCTCTTGTGCACTGAATATTTTTTGTAACTTTTATAAAAACATCCGACATAAAAAATTAACCCCACATATCCGAGTGTTGTAAGAAACACACACACACACACACACACACACACACACACACACACACACACACACACACACACACACACTCACACAGTACATTACACCATACATTTAATCCTTTTTGAGTTACAGTTAATGTTACGGACTGTCAAACTTACTGCATATTCCAAAGCTCTGGTACTGGAGACTCCTTCCGTGGATACAGCAATCCTTTCCAGAGCAAAAGTTATACATTTGTCTTTGTCATTTAACGACAAGTTATTACTTTTAATTTGACTTTTTGTGATAGATTATATGGAATGTGATTATCATAATAGTGTGTACTGGATTTGTGGAATCAAGCTGCACTATGACGCACAGATTCATGTTCAATTACAAGCCTTTGTGTCTGCACATTTTGTTGCATGTGAATAAAAGTGTGTACATGTGTGTTTGCGTGTGTATAACACTACAGACCCTCAACCGCCAGTCGGTTCGCACACGACAGCAGCGAGGTTTCGTCTCGTTTCCTGCAGAGAGGGTTCGAGCTGTTTCCTCTGCGTCCTGGCGAGCAGCTTTCGCTTCCTTTATTCTTTGTAATGAAGCACAGAGCTCAGGTTCGGAAGAGAGAGCGAGAGAGAGAGAGAGAGAGAGAGAGAGAGAGAGAGAGAGAAACCTGCATGATTAGTACAGTCGATAAATTTTACATCATCCACATATTCAGTGTCGGGAGAAATAATGAACTAATGATGATGAGTAAAAGGACACGAACTGAATTTGGGTTCTCAGCAGGCATGAGATGATGCTCTGTGAAAAAAAATATTAATAAATGAATATTAATCAGTTTTTGGTATTCAGGCTAAAACTGAACCTACACAAGGCCAGTGAGAGTGAAAATGCGTGTTGAGGAAAAAAGGTGAAAACCCGAGTGAGAGAGCAAATATCTGATAACATCACCTCTTGCCTCAACACCCAGTTCAACCCACATCTCTCTCTCTCTCTCACACACACACACACACACACTCTCTTGCTCTATCTCTGTCTCTCTCTCCTTCTGTGGGTGCAGTCTGTGCCCACCCATACATTTGTGAAATCTTTGTACATTTGTATATATTCGGCATCTCTCCCTCGATAATCGCCTGCAATAATCCGGGTTCCCACTTGTTCATTAATTTACATCCTCCTTTAAATGTTTACATTGTAATAATAGATCCATTTGGTCTATCCATTCATATATCCGTTTAGTTTGCATGGTCCATATTTCTTTCACCTGTCATCTGTCATCATCTTATCTCTGCTACTGTATGTAGCCTACATCTATTCATCTCCTCACCAATCCAACAGTTCATCCATCATCATGCCAACCATCCAGCAACCATTCGTTCCATTCAAAAACCCAGTTGATCAACCCATAAATATTATATTCAGCTTATTCACAAAGCAGTTCTACAGAATCAAAATCCAAAAAACTTAAAAGCTATAAATGCATGCATGAAGAAATATCCATCTATCCTTACAGCTCTACATCAAAGGAAATATTTTATCAATTGTATCAATCCATTAAAGACAATGCAGCTTATCCATATGTATGTATCATGGTATGAAATTCAAAACAGCAACCACAACTATTTTTTGTGTGCTACACAACACATTTTAGAGAATTAAAAAAAACTTATTTTTAATGAAATTGGAATTTTTTATTAATTTGCAAAAGCAGATAAAAGAGTAAACTGACTTTACTGACCAAATGCACCACATTCTGGATCCTAAATCAGGTCGTTTGATCGATTGTCCTTATTGGGTATAATAAAAAAAATTGGATTGATTTGAAGTAATTTATAAAATAAAAAAAAGGAGATATCCCTTTTTCGCAAATGTAAAATTTTCATCTAAAGCGCTTCTCATATTTAATTCAGCAGTCAACAATTAAACATTTCTGCTGCCAGTCGATACATTTTACGTCAACTTTATTTTAAAACAGGGGAATATAATAAATGATTATTATAATCATTATCATAATATTATACAGTAATACTATATCAATTATAATTTGTTATAATTAATAAACTAAGTTTCAATTGAAACCGGTTAAATAAGATGCGAAAAAGATTGATAGCAGAACGTAATAAGAAAAGAAAAATGAAAGTTAAAAGCGAAAAAGTTTCTGCGTGTTCATGAATATTCATGTGCTGGTTTATTAAGCATTTCCCAAACTACCCCTCCCCCTTTTGCACCCAACCCTGAACACCAGTTCACACTCTAGATGTACATTCCCGAATTCAGAGGCCGAGCCGGAACTCTTGATCGACCTTGATCGACACATCATATGACATGCCATGTTGTAACATGTTGTAACAAGCGTTACACTCGTGCTACTGTGCTGCTATGTTTTGCTGAAACACTACTCCTGGCAACGAGGCACTTTATGAGCAGTGACATCATACTGATCAGAAAGCACGCTCACCCGATCAGCCTGGCTTTTTCTTCTGTAAAAGGCTGAGATTAGGATGTACTCAGAAGGATCTGAAACCAGAAACGCTCTTGGGGATGCATGATTGCCCGAGCTTGACCTCAGAGTAAGACCTTACAGCGAGAGAATACGGGTAAAGGGGGCTTCAAGACAGTGTGGAAGTTCCAGAGCATGGGAAGCTTTCTCTTCATGTGCCCCCCTTCAGAAAGGTCGTAGGTGGGGAACCGTACCTAAAGTCCCCTCGAGTGCTTCCCCATATGGGTGACATCATCTCTTAAGGCCCAGATGGAGACCTAGTGTATGGTTGAGTGGACTGGCTTCCCAGGTATAGGGCTAAAATCAGAATATAAACCGAAGGTGATTCCCTGCAGAAAGTCCAAAAGTTTTTCCAGACTCTGTTGGAGTTATGTAACTATTTACGAGTGTGTTGGTTTTTAATCTTGTCTGTCTGTTTTGTGCTGTTGTTTATGTCTGTGTCTCTCAGCAGAGCATGAGCGACTGTCTGTGCACTCGAGCGACTCGTTCTGTCTCTTGGTTAGGGTGAGTGAGTCGCCGTGACTCATAGGCCTTTCCCCGGGGTTGATTACTTGGCTGTGTCAGTGGCTGAGCGTGTGCGGGTCCCGGAAACACTTCAGAGACCTCTGCTCTGTGTGTGTCTGTGTGGGTGCGTGTGTATACACGTGAAGAGTTTTTGTGTGTGTGGGTGTTTGTGAGAAAGTGAGTGTTTTCTCAGTGAGGGGTAGTGTTTGTCTGTCTCACCCACACACAGCTGTATCGCCATCACTTTATTACATTTACTCATTTACTCAAGGCAGCAACAAACAATACAGTGGTTTATCTCCTGTCCCAAACTGTCCAGCGTGGACTATTCTTTAATCTCTTCTCCTATCTATCTGCTGTCCATCCATCCATCCATCCATCCGTCCATCCATCCGTCCATCCATCCATCCATCCATCCATCCATCCAGCCATCCATCTGATGTCCATCCAACCTTTCTTCCATTATTCATCTGATGTTTGCATTCATTAATCAACTTGCAAAGCATATACGTCTTCATCCATCCGTCCATCCGCCCATCCATCCATCCGCCCATCCATCCATCCGCCCATCCATCCATCCATCCATCCGTCCATCCATCCATCCATCCATCCATCCATCCATCCACCTATACATTATCTGTGCATTTACCCAACATCTTAATTCTTTTATCTCATCCACCATAGATTTGTTCATTAATCTACAAACCCATCCATCTCTTCCATCATCCAAACTTCACTTTCTCCTCCCATTTAATCATTCACTTACCATATTCTTCCACCTACCTTTTGCTGACTAATGTACTCTTCTGTTCATCCATCCATGCATCCATCCATCCCTCCATACACCTATAAACATATATTCATTGTTCCATCTTTGCCTTTCTGTTATCTATTTATTCTCATTTTTCTTCCTGACAAAACTTCTATCCCATCCTTCCATCAATCCATCCATCCATCAATGCACCCATCCATCCATCCTTCCTGTTATGTATCTATTCTCCAATTTCATCCAACAAACCTTCTCTTCTGTCCATGTATCCATCATCCCTCCATCCATACATCCATGCATCCTTCCATCCATCCATCCAGGTTTAAGAGGAAATGTCAAGAGCTGTTCTTCTTCTTGTGCACGTGGTAATAGACGCAAGCTGTTCTTAATTAAGTCTGTCTCAGATATGTACAGAACGATAACAGCACTCACATGTGGTGTGTTCTGTGAATCAGCGGCAGCTGTGTGACTTGCTAATCAGCACCAGCACTTATACGAATGAAAAGACCGCAAATCCCGGGTTAGTTTTCGATGTATTATGTCTATACGCAATTATTTGAGTGTGAGGTCATGTATTTTTTGAGATGCTCCATAATTAGGGGTGTTGAGGTTCATAATGCATGAATCACTGAAATCGTTAATTTGGAATAAAAAAAAAAAAAAGATGAGTAAATAAACAAGATGAGTCATCATTATTATCTGAGATCTCAGACGGCGATCTGGAACATTGGAATGAGGGATGAACAGAAACTGATGGTTGAAGACTGGTGAGTCAGGAAGAGAACGAACGAGAGAGAGAGAGTGAGAGTAGGGCAAAGTCTAAAACAGTGGCTGGAAAAGTTTGAGGTTTGGGTGTTTTTTTTTTAAACTTTTTGTTAGTTCACAGGGGGGTTAAAGAATGTCCGGGGTACAAATGCAGTATATTTTCACGTGCTATGGGTTTGTTCAGCTATTATTGGAAAGAATGTGGAAATTCTTACAAACCATCTCACGCACATGTAGACAAACACATTACCCCCCCAATATATCTCGAGAGTCTAATATGTGTTAGTACCTTTACTTGTTTGTGGCTAATGACGTGTTGACAGCACCTGGTAACACTGGCAGTCACATTGTGTAATTTTTTTGTAATTACTCCAGTCATGTTGTCATTGGTCATGTCGAGACGAGACTGGGGAGCATATGAGGAAATAAAAAAAATAAACATTCCTGATTCCTTCCTGAGTGAAAAATAGAGCGGTTACAGATCTCCAATGGGACTTCACGCATCATAAGTAAAGGAACAGACTAAGGTATCCTCGATATAACGGCGGCTTGCCTTCGATTACTGTTAACCCTCGGCAGTGCAGCGGCTGGTTGGAGTATACAGGTCATGACCTCATTTTTAAAAGCTTTGTGCGTCAGGTAGCCTATGAACTGGAAGATGACACACTGCAGCAGGTTGGTGAGGATCACGTCACGCTTGGGGCTACTTGTGAAGATGGTGTCAGATCGAATCATTGATGTATTACCAACTCAAACATTATCTCGGAGATGATTCAACTTCTACAGTAAGTACAGCTAATAGTTGGAGGACAAGTGAAGCTTTCATCTCATGCATATCTGATTTCTTTATGCGTGTGAGAGTCTGCACAGGTTTTCGGATACTACGGACAACAATGTCTCAAGAAATCTTAAAACGACATGCAAAAGAGCAGTTTAATTGATTTTTGATTGTGCAGATTAACAGAACACAGTTTATTTCTCTCCATATAATCTCCAGCTACACTAATGCACTTATCCCAGCGTTTCACTAGTGCTTAGACACCATGAAGGTAGAAAGTTTGCTCGGGTACACCGAAACCATGATCAGAATCCTTTCTTCATGTTTAAAACACTGGCCCCCCAGGAACTCCTTTAGTGGTCCAAACATGTGGAAATGGCTTAGAGCGAGGTCAGGACTGTACAGGGGGCAATAACTCCCAGCTTATTGTCCTGTAATGTGTGAGGGGTGTTGGTGCATCATTCAAATGTTTTACTGCGGCTAAGAGTCTCATCACCGTACTGTGCCTGAAGTCTTCTGTAAATATCAATGAATTTTCACAAGAAATCCCGGTTTGACTTGAACGCACCTCATATTTTTTGTATTGACATCAGAAAATCTAATTCGATCTTCACAGAAAGAATAAACATTTTTTTTCTGCCTTCTCAGATTCTGAGGTCAGGGTCTCACTCACTTTTTTTTTGTTATGTTCACCCCCATCAAGGTAACAACTACCCACCAGGGAGGGCAATAAGTATCACTTGCTTCCTCCCACACATTATGCCAGCCAGTGCATCTTTCCAAAATGTCTTTGTCTGTCTATTGTTGCAATGTTGGGGAACGTCGTAACGCACACAGAGGAAAGTGCTATTCGATCCCGTCCACTTGTGTGAGCTCACAAATCCCCTGTTTAATGACTGATGCGGGAGTGCGGGTGTGGCATCCCTCCCTCCTGAGAGAGCGTTTCAGATCCACTATCTCTAGCAACCTTTCATGTAGCATTTAAATTAATGCTTTAACGCATATTTTTACTAAAAAAGAAAAATAATGAATTAATACGAACGATTATTTTCTTATTTTTAATTATTGACACTTTATTTTTTATGGAGTTAATAAAAACTAGAGTTGAAAGACTTTTCATTTAATAAGAAATAATTTTATTAGCATTTAATTAAGAAAAATTGTCAAAATTGTTGTAATAAATTTTAACAATTCTGTAACAAATCCTAATTAGAAAATATAAATAAAAAAAAAAGATTTTATGTATTGGTATCATAAAAGAAAACATGGTTTCATGCCTTCTCTAATTATTTTTTTACTGTATTATTATTATTAATATTATTATTATTATTATTAAGTTTTTCTTTCACAGCTCATTTCCCAGTATACAACAATTAGTTTTTTGACCAAGTGATCTGATTGGATGAGAGGCATTTCATGAGAGGCGATAATAGCCAATAACAGCACTGGGACATTTTACTATATGTATGACGGGTGTTCTAATAATCAGTGTGTATTAATTGTCGGTTGCAGCATGAGAAGAACACACATCTGATCAGATTGTGTCATCTTTAACAACACTGCGTTCCTCAGTATACCAGTATACCAGTATACACAGTACAGACAGTACACACAGTACATACAGAACAGACAGTACACACAGTACATACAGTACAGACAGTAAAGACAGTACACACAGTACAGACAGTACACACAGTACAGACAGTACACACAGTACAGACAGTACAGACAGTACACACAGTACAGACAGTACGCACAGTACAGACAGTACAGACAGTACACACAGTAAAGACAGTACGCACAGTACAGACAGTACACACAGTACGTACAGTACAGTCAGTACACATAGTACAGACAGTACACACAGTACGTACAGTACAGACAGTACAGTCATTACACACAGTATGTACAGTACACACAGTACAGACAGTACACACAGTACAGACAGTACACACAGTGCACACAGTACAGACAGAACACACATTACACACAGTACAGACAGTACACACAGTACGTACAGTACAGACAGGACAGACAGTACGTACAGTACAGACAGTACAGACAGTACTCTACAAAGAACCATTGAGGAACCATAAAGCCTTTTTTTTTATTTTTGCATAAATTGTATCTATGGGAAATAAAACAGTCTATTTAAAGTATGTGGTTGTTCCTGATTCAGACTTTCAGTTCTGCCTTGATTTGTGAATTTTCTCTCCGAGGACGCTGGGATGAGGTCAGGACGACTGCTGTATCAGGTTTAGTCCCGAGATCAGATCAGTTCTCAGATCGTTCAGTGCTGAAACCACCACTGTTCTATCAACAGCCCCTGATTTTAACTATAAGGAGCCGAGGAGGCATCAGGAGGCCAGCACGCAACATCCCCCCCCCCCCCCCCCCCACCACCACCACCACTACACTGCAGATTAACGGGAAGTGGGATGTGTTTTTATTCCCCATTTCATGAAGAGCAAAGAGCGGGGGCGGCCCAGAGAGTCCGCTTCATGTTCGCCTGTCTGTGTCTGGGTGTGTGTGTGTTCTGGTGCTTACTGTAGGTGTGTGCCTGTGCCAGAAACTGGGGCGAGTCCTTGCCTAATTATCACTTTTTTGGCCTGTAGACTTATTTTGGTTGCCTGAACTCTTTTGGAAAAGAGAGAGTGCAGGATGCAGACAGGGAATGTCTTTGTTTTTCAGGGCACAACACCAGGGTCTGTGTGTGTGTGTGTGTGTGTGTGTGTGTGTGCTGGAAAACAAATACAGTAGATTTGGGACGTGGAAACATTTCCGAGCCTTGAATTTTCCACTTGTCCATGGTGATGAAAAACGCTGGTGATCACACGTACCTGCAATTTAATTCTCATTTTTCGTAACATCTTTACACCATCGTTAAGTTCTACATCCTGATTAGTCATAAGATATTGATTAGTCGCAAGTTTATAAGAAAGGTGCTCATTCTAATACAGCACATTTCGAAAGTAAGACATGGACTCATTTTGTACTGTATATTCTTAGGTGTGCTTAGATATGTGTGTGTGTTTTTTTAAGGAGAAGCTTATTTAATATTCATGGAAGGAGTCTCCATTGTCAGTGCTTAGTAGTAAGGTAAGGTATGTTTTCCAGACAAGTTTGTATTTGAATGTTTCTTGGAGACGACACAAGACACCTCCAGGGTCGTGGATTCCCGCTTCAGGTCTGTGTGCATGTTCTCCCGGTGCTTGGTGGGTTTCCTCCGGGTACGTTTGACTGGTGGTGTACAGTATATACACCGTACATTTGGATTATTCCTCATTTCCTCATCCCCCAAAATATTTCTAGCATCGTAGTATTTCCCCCCGAAGACCCGACAATCTGGTCAGACCAGACACCGTTATGACAGCCGCCTCTTCCAAACATGCCCTCTCTGTACCGTCTTGGGTTTCTTCTTTCCACCATATCCTGGCTATTTTGGTCAGATAAACACAGCGGCGTGGGTGGAGTCGTCCGGTCCTCGCTCTCTCCCCAAAGACTTGGAAAACAAGCGCGAGAGCACGAGGGAGACGCCGCAGCACGCTGTGTGAAAGCAGACACGGTTTTCCATCCACATTGTGAGGAGGGTGGAAATTACCCAGCATGCTCTCTGAGGACAGGAGATGAAACAACAATGCACGAAAAGGTCAGCTGCTGGGAGAAACTGTAATCTGGGTTATTTAAAGACGTTTATTGTAGCAGCTAATGTCGGCTTACGAGAGAGAGGCCGAGAGCCACGTGTGCAGCTATCGTCACCCGAATACTGTAGCTGCTCGTGTAGCCACGCTGTGTTTCACGTGAGTCTACAGGGACAACGTGTGCAGCTAAACATTAATAATATAATCCAATCAGCCAATCACATGACACCATTTCGATGCATGAAATGTTGCAGATTCGGGTCAAGCGCTCGGGCTGGTTCATGGTGCGAAAAACAAAAACGTCCAGGGAACATCAGTTCTGCACTCTGGTGATGAGAGAGAGAGTGAGAGAGAGAGAGAGAGAGAGAGAGAGAGTGAGAGAGAGAGAGAGAGTGAGAGAGAGAGAGAGAGTGAGAGAGAGAGAGAGAGAGAGAGAGAGAGTGAGAGAGAGAGAGAGAGAGAGAGAGAGAGAGAGAGTGAGAGAGAGAGAGAGAGAGTGAGAGAGAGAGAGAGAGAGAGTGAGAGAGAGAGAGTGAGAGAGAGAGAGAGAGTGAGAGAGAGAGAGAGAGAGAGAGAGAGAGAGAGAGAATGAGGTCAGACTGGGTCCGGAGTAACTCAGTCAGTAATCAGTCTGTACAGCCGCGGTGAGCTGAAGAGCATCTCACCTCCGTCACGGGGCTGCAAGAGGACGAGACCACTTCAGTCAGACCAGCAGGATACGGGCATGAGGTCTGTGTATGCGTCATTACATACACACTTCCTGTCTCTCTCTCTCTCTCTCTCCATCAATCTCTCTTTCAGTCTGTCTCTCTCTCTTTTTCTCCACTTGTCTCTCTCTTTATGTTCATGTCTTTTTGTCTCATTGTCTCTTTCTTTCTGTCTTTATTTGCCTGTGTCTGTCTGTCTCTCAGTTTGTTTATGTTTTTATCTCTCTATTTTATGTCTCTCTCTCTGTCTGTCTCATTTTGCCACACCGTCTGTCTCTATTTATCTGTCTTTATTTATCTTTAGTCTTTCTGTCTACCTCTTTCCTTATGTTCCTTTCTGTCTATGTTTTTCTGTCTGTTTTTTTCCTGTCTGTCTGTCTATTTTGGTATGCTTGTCCCTCTCTTATCTGTGTGTGTGTGTGTGTGTGTGTGTGTGTGTGTGTGTGTGTGTGTGTGTGTGTGTGTGTGTGTGTGTGTGTGCGCGTGTGTGTGCCTTGCGATGGACTGTCCACAATGTACCCTGCCTCGTGTCTTGAGTATCCTGAGATAGGCTCCAGGTCCCCGCAACCCTGAAGACAGGATAAACCTGTATAGATGATGAGTGAGACAGTGAGTGTCTCTCCCTTTATGTCCTCTTTTTGTCTGTGTCTTTCTGCCTGTTTTTGTCTGTCTTTCTTTCCGTCTATGTATTTGTTTCACTGTTTTTTTCTTTCTGTCTGTCTGTTTATTTGTTCTGTCTGTCGGTCTGTCTCTCTGTCTCTCTGTCTCTCTCTGTCTCCCTCTTTCTTTGCCCCACCCTAAGCGGTTTGTTTGTTTTTTATACAGAATATGTTTCTACAGAATACCTTTTTCTAACTGTGTGTGTGTGTGTGTGTGTGTGTGTGTGTGTGTGTGTATACGTGTCTGACTGGCAAAGTTGAACAGCCAGGTGTGCTTGTCTTGGATGATAACACACTTACATACCTTGTGCCACACACACACACACACACACACACACACACACACACACACACTTGTCTTCTTATTGTCTGCTAAATCCTTCAACTGATCTAGTAGATAATTAGTTAAGTGCTATGCACGTGTGTGTGTGTGTGTGTGTGTGAGTGTGTGTGAGTGTGAGTGTGTGTGTGAGTGTGTGTGTGTATGAGTGTTTGTGAGTGTGTGTGTGTGTGAGAGAGAGAGTGTGTGTGTGTGTGTGTGTGTGTGTGTGTGTGTGTGTGTGTGTGTGAGTGTGTGTGTGTGTGAGAGAGAGAGAGTGTGTGTGTGTGTGTGTGTGTGTGTGTGTGTGTGTGTGTGTGTGTGTGTGTGTGTGTGTGTGTAAAAAAGTTAAAATGAGGTCATGAGAATGCTGACTCTGGATTAGGTGACACACACTTTTACTGACAACAGTTCGACCCCCACAAACCTCAACACATTACACAGCACCGTCGGCATCCTCTCTCCCCTAAACACACACACACACACACTCACACACACACACACTGCTATGTATTACTGTATACCGTATCCGCTATACTTTATTGAAATACAGTGAAGTTCCCAGTTCTGTTATCAGACGTTGTTATTGTTAACGTCACCGAACAGACGAAATAAAAGAGCCGAGAACGACAGTTAAAGCTAAACTATTAAACATCGTCCCGTCAGTGATGTGAATCTGATCTAAGACTCCACAGTTTTGGCACAGTTTCAGACGTGCACTCGGCTCAGCTCTATCGGTTCACATTCATAACCGCAAACGACTCGAGTCACGTTAAAAACCTGTATAGAGTTTTTAGACATTTCGTTCTTTCTTTTTTTCGTGTCTCTGGACTTCTTTAAAATTCCTTTATTTATTTTTTTTTTTGCCTTTAAATCGCTTTTCTCATCCTTTTGTTGATGATGGTCACTTTTGTCCTTTTTTCCCTGTCGCTGTCCTGCGCTGTTGGGTCACATTTGTATGAACAATAAAACACCCTGACCAGGAGTCCTTTTAGGACATAAAGTCACCTGTATGTCTCACTGGACACGATCCAGGACAGGAGCAGATCATGTGGTCGACACATTTGAAGCGTCTCGTCCAGGTGCAGGAGATCCGCTGGACGCTACGGACAGATGGAGGAAATCATACAGGACAGCTTTCCACATGTGGAAACATTCGATTCATCTCCTTCTGTTTGTCTTCCTGTTGTCCTCTTCATGTCTGTCTTTGACCTGTCTCTGTGTCTGTTTCTGTCTGTCCTTAAATGTTTGAGTCTCTCATTATCTATGTCTGTCTGTCTGTCTGTCTGTCTGTCTGTCTCTTTCCCTGTCTGCTTATCAGTTTATGTCTCTCTCTCACATTGTCTGTCTCTTTTTGTCTGCGTCTCTCGTTCTATCTATCTGCCTGTCTGAGTTTTCGCCTGCCTCAGTTTCTTTGTCTCTGTCTGTCGATTTGTCTCTATGTCTCTTTTTGACTTTGTGTCTCTTCTTATATCTGTCTGTGTCTTTCTGCAGGTTTGTGTCTCTCTGTCTACTTCTATCTGTCTGTCACCTTCTGGTTGTTTCTCTTCCTTTCTATATCTTCGTCTATCTGTGTCTTTTTGTCTGCCTTTGCCTGCCTCTGTTTCTTTCTTTCTGTCTATGTCTTTCTTTCTCGATGTCTCTTTATGTCTGTGCATCTTCGCCTGTCTTTCTCTTTCTTTCTGTCCATGCCTGTCTTTCTCTCTGTTGTTCTGTCTGCATGTCTCTTTCTGTCTGCCTGTGCATCTCTGCATCAGAGAGACAGACAGGCATGGACAGGCAGGAAGAGACATACAGATAGAAAGACAGGCATGGACAGAAAGTGTCCTTCTATCTGTATGTCTCTTTCTGCCTGTCTCTTTCTGCCTGTCCATGTCTGTCTGTCTCTCTGCCATTCTATCTATCTGTATGTCTCTTTCTGCCCGTCACTCTCTGTGGAAACATTCAGGTGTAAACAGCTGTGATCAAATCTCTCAGGACAGATGTTAATTCCAGGTGTGAACAGAACTTTAATACGTATTCTCAAATCAAATTTGAACCGATAAAAAAAAAAACTCAGGCAACGGAAAAAAAAATGTCCTGGTTTCACATTAAGTTGCCGGTGATGCAACTGTAGCCTCATAGTGTGTTTTATTAATGACACTCGGAGGAAAACAGATTACATCAAATTCACGGCTAAACGCTGTGAGTTGATTCATCACCTTCAGGACGCTAAGGGGGGTTTCCCCCTGATCAAAGAAGATCAAAGGGACGTTTGTGATTGTAAATACAACCATAAATACACTGTACCGTTTCATAAGTAATGTGTAACCAAGTCGTAGACGATTTAAGACTGGCGAGTCTAACCAGGAATTTCACTTCGAGAGAATTTGGTATGTTCGAGCAGAAAAGTTCAGGAACGGGGGAAAGCCCCATAATGCATTGCGCTTGGTGTGCAAACTGTGGTCGGCCCCTTCCTGTGAGTTTTCTCATCTCAGCAGCTAACATCACCTGATACCGACGTATCGTTTAAACACAAAGACCAGGACTGTCGCCTTGCACCTCCAGGGTCCAGGCTCGATTCCCGTCTCTGTGTGCATGGAGTTTGCATGTTCTCCCCGTGCTTGGTGGGTTTCCTCCGGGTACTCCGGTTTCCTCCCACAGTCCAAAAGATATGCAGGTTAAGCTAATTGGTGTTCCCAAAAAAGTGCCCATAGTGTGTGAATGAGTGTGTGTGTGTGTGTGTGTGTGTGTGTGTGTGTGTGTGTGTGTGTGTGTGTGTGTGTGTGTGTGTGCCCTGCTATAGATTGGTTTAGGCTAATTGCCATTTCTGAATTCTATGTAGTGTGTGAGTGAGTGTGAGCTTGTGTGGTGGACTGGGATAGGCTCAAGACTTCCTCTGACCCTATACAGAATAAGAGAGATTTCTCACCCACCATGAACGCCCAACCACCTGCCACTGGATGCAGTGCCGGTCCCAAGTCCCGATAAAATGGGAGGATTGTTCCAGAAAAGGCCTCCGGTGTAAAACCTGTGCCAAGTCACTGTGCGGATCAGATGATGCGCTGTGGCGACCCCTCGATGAAAAAGCAAGCGAAAGTCCAACAACATTGTTATTATATATCATTGTTGTATATTTAGATTTTATAATTATAATAATAATAATAATAATAATAATAGTAAACAAGTGAATACATAAATGAGGTTATATGAAGCAATTAACAATAACTTTTTTTTCCTTCTTCTTCTTCTTATTACTATAAGAAATTATTATTATAATAAGAAGAAAAAAAAGAGAGAGAGAGAGACAGAATGAGAGAGATCTACAGTTAGTGTAATGATATAGTTTTTAATGATGGGGTTAAACACCTCAGACTACTCTCACACACACACACACACACACACACACACACACACACACAGATCTGCTGAATCAGTACTAATCTCACTTTAGGAAAAGACAGTGGGGTGGACACACACACACACACACACACACACACACACACAGTTTGCCTGATTGCATGTTTTGGTGCTCAGAGGCTTTTTGGCTAACCTAGTTGTCAAGAACATTGGATCCTCCAGATGATTATGTCCATGGGCGTCCACGTACGCACACACACACACACGCACACACGCACACACACACACGCACACAGAGAGAGAAAGAGAGAGAGATTAACGTCTTGTTCTCATAACCCAGGGCTTTTAGTCTTAAATGTAATCACCTCTCTCTCTCTCTCTCTCTCTCTCTCATTCTTCTCCGCTGACCTGAACATTCAGCCTGGTTTTCACCCGTCTTGTTGTTCTTGCAGCTAAATGAGGTCGGGAAGTTCCATGCACTACGTTTTGATTTGCTCAGCTGCAGTGTGTGTGTGTGTGTGTGTGTGTGTGTGTGTGTGTGTGTGTGTGTGTGTGTGTGTGAGAAGGTGCCCAGAAATATTATTAAAATGATTTGAAACAGGACGAAAACTTGGGTTGAACGATTGCAAAACAGCCAGACTCATAATTTTCTGAAAAACATGTTTTTAAAAAAAAAAAGAAACTCAAGAACTTGTTATGGATGTGTTGTGGAACTCAGGAATGTGTTTTGCCACCCAGAGACGTGTACTTAAAAAGTGGAAACATGTTTTGGAACTCAGGACTGAAACCTGTGAAAGTCTACTGGAACCCCAGATTTGTGGTCTGGAACTGATAAACGTCAGGAAGTTCTCGACACCTTCTGAAACCCAGGGATTTGTACTAAAACCTGAACTACTGTACAGATCTGGAATTCATTACATTAATCTGAAACCTACACTAGGTTGTTGTTCTGGATCACAGGAACGTGTTTTTTTCTGGTGTGTTTTAGAACCCAAGATCCTATTGCAAGAACTTGTTTTGTACTTGTATGCGTCAATGTATACTGGAACTTATATGAAAAAATATTTTGCCACCTGTAGATGTGGTCTGAAAACAGACAGACAATTATTCTGGAACTTTGATCGAAAAGTCCAGAATTCGAATTAAAGATCGTGTTCTACGTAGAACTCAGGAACTTGCAGGGGTCCTCGGAAATGTGTCTGTATTCGAGTAGCATGTTCTAAAAACCGAGGACATTCTTCTTGAGCATGGGACCAAGTACTGGAATCAAGGACCGGAACCCTTGGATTTTGTCCAAAAGTCCAGGAATTTCATATGGAACTCAGTGATTTTATTAGAAACTCATTAAGGTGTTTTGAAACTCATGGATGTGCCCTGAAAGCCATGAATGCTGTCTGAAAGTGAAGAAAATATTCTGCACATTTTCACCAGAGGTACCAAGACCCATTTGCGTTCCTGGAATAATTTTAGTTCTATTTTGTACTTATTGTATATATTATGTTGGAGCATGATATACTGAGTAATTCATCACGGTTTCACAGAATTAACAACCCTCTCACCCGCCACTGTCATTTGTCTATTTAGTTTTTAGACAAGGGGTTAGTAAACCTGGCTTCATGTCAGAGGAAGTCCAGCAAACTAGTCAGTTTAAAAATGATGTCATATCTGCACCACAAAGTCAAAACCTCTTCAGTCTGGGCCTCCTCCAAAGTGTGTTCAGGGTTTGTGTGCTGAGACAGCTTAACCATCGTCCAGTTTGTGTCACTTCTCTTAAATATTCCTTGTTCCTGATGTGTGCTGGAAACAGGAAGTCGTCCAGGAACTGCGCATTTCTCATACAGGATAATTCAGGAACCTTTTCAGTTCCTCACAGATTTCTGGAACATCCTATCTTGTCTTCTTCTTTTATGTCTTAATGCTTTATTTAACGTCTATGTGATGATGATGATGATGATGATGATGATAAGAGGAAGATGTCTGAGAAAAATGACATTCCATATGTAATGCAAAAAGGGTTTGTAGACTAGACGGAAACATTTTTTAAATCAGTTCCATGTTTTTCTGTTAAACCAAGTTATTTGACTGGCCATGTGTGTATATACAGGTATACAAAGCTTAAACTTGTATATAAGAAGAACTGCATTGTTTACTCTTCATACTCGGAGCAACCATGTTGATTTGACATCCCTTGTAGAACTTGGTGCTCAGGAGACCATCAGAACTATGAAGTCTTCTGCAAGTTTTGTTTTCATTTATGGTGCAAGTTTCATAGTGTACGTACCATTTTTTGAAGTAAGCCACTCTCTAACATGTGTGTGTGTGTGTGTGTGTTGAGGATTGTGGCGGCTTAAAGATGCAGCACGGTCTTTTTTGTGTTTTCTACATACAGTACTCTGCGTATACACAGTAAACTATCGCATTGATGGGCTCGGTCGAGTGACGCGTATAGATGCGCCCATCTTGAGTGAAAAAAGCTTTATACGTCCAAAAACGAATAATCTGGCACAGCACTGCTCATAACTTCCCATTTCCAAAATTAACATTTTGATTTAATTTATGGTGCAGGTTTAACTTCAGGCAAATACTGAAGGATTGGCCAAGTTTCATTTAATTCTGTTCAACTAGTTTTGTGTGATGCTGTGACAAAATCTGGCTGGACAGACATACAGATATTCAGACGTATAGACAGAAATTCTTCTGAGACTGGTTTCAAGTCCTCTAATGTATGAAACATTTAGGCTTTCGGCAGACTTTCTTATCTAGAGCAACTTATAAAGGTGCTTTGAAGTTTACATATTTGGATATATCCTTACACTGGGTTACTTGGTTGCTAACTAAGTACCATTAGTTGGGAAAGTTTTTCTTTTTTTTTTTGGATGGGATTAACTGGATATTGAAACAAACTGGATATTGAAACAAACACTAATCTACACCATCTAATAAAAAAAAAAATAATAATAATCACCTGCTACATTATATAAAGTGATGACTGTTTACTTGCTACAAGTATGTAATTTGGGACCGTTTTAGTTGCGGTCTCATTTGAAACGAGTGGGATTATCCATCGGAGAAAATGCAACACTTCTCCATACACAAGTCAACTAATGAATATTAACACACAGTGTGCGTGTGCTGATAAATATTAATGACTAGTGAGTGTCTCAGTGTAAGTGGGCTGTTGGATATTTTTTATATTTTATTAGATGAAATATTATGTGTTTGTTTGTTTTATGGACAAACAAACAGGATTAATTAATACAGGATTAATAATCAAGTCCATCTGCCGATGAAGAGACATCTCGGAAAGTGCCAACGCCACATATATCCTGAATTCATGAACCACCAGCAGGAAAAACATTATAATATCATTATTATTGTATACAATGTTTCAAATATTTGTTTGCATGTACAAGCATTATCACAGAGTATTTCCAATATGGATTTGGCAATCACCGGATATTGAGTCACTCCTCTAAAACATTTACGGTAAAGACCTGTGGGTGTGTGTGAGTGTGTGTGTGTGTGTGTGTGTGTGTGTGTGGACACAGACAGAAGCGTAGGTGTTGGGTGTAACCTGCAGGCCTATTGTTGTCTGTGTGCGTGTCTTTATGCATGTCTGTGTATGTGTGTGAAAAGAATGTTGTTAACGCCATTACTGCAAAGGTGTCCATTGAGGTGAGCGGATGGATAACTGATAAATGTCAATCAAATAGAAACACACACACACACACAATCCTTTTTTTTTTATATTTCCTATCTTTTAATCCAGATGTAAAATTTATTTATATATAAATTGACAGCAAAACTCAATAAATAAATAAATAAATAAATAAATAAAACAAGTGGTAATACTTATCTTTGTCTATATAGTTGTTTCTTTAGTTTGCTTCCTTTTCATAACACTTAAACTTATGGAACCATTTACAAAGTTCTGTAATGTTCTGTTTTAACTGTAATTAAGTAATTAAGAACAGAACATTGAGACATTTTGCATGTTCTTCATGTGCTTGATGGGTTTCCTCCGGGTTTCCCAGTTTTCTCCCACAGTCCAAAGAGATTCCAGGAGGCTAATTGGCATTGCCCGTGGTGTGTGAGTGAGTGAGTGTGTGCGTGTGTGCATCCTGTGCAGGATCCTGTACCCTGCCTCGTTGACGTTGGCATAATGTTGAACATATACAGTTGACATCAATTTGTATGGACCAGGTATATGAGTTCATGAATCCGAAGCTTCCTGCACACGCTGCACGGATCTCACGTGTCTTCTACACAAAGTGCTCTTGTGTCTCTTGAGTGTTGTCTCTCTAGTTTAATTTTCTTTGTCTTATTGCAAAGATAAATATTGTTTATTATGGATCCCAAACGAAGCAAAATCAGTGCTAGTTCTATCTGCAGTAAGAGGCAAAGGAGAAGTATCAGTTTGGAAATGAAACAAAAAAGGTTATGAAACAGTGCTACGGTATAAAATCAGTGAATAATATTGCTCACGATTTATGCATGTCGCATTCATACAGTGCAGCTACAGTACAGAAGCCTGTATTATCCCTTAAAGCTTCAATTAGTGTCTACATTCATTTATTGTACAAATAAACATGTTCGAGTCAAAACGGGACTTTTGACAAACTTTACACGTGTACACACGTGTTTAACAAAATTTAATTCGTCTGTTAGCTAAAAAGGTATAAAACATATTGCATGACTTCAAAATGAAGCGAAACGATCAAAGCAACATTTATTGTATTACTTCAGTTATTGAGTTACTTCGCTGTCTCAGCGGATAATAAACGACGTCACTGCACTCTTGTTTGGATAACACTTTGTCATTTGTCGTTGCACAACCGTTCTGCAGAAATCACACCTTGTATGACAAAATGTTCTGTAATTAAAGAAATTACATCATCGAGATACCACTGGAATGTCAAATCTGGAGAGATTTTTTTTTTATGTTAATACATTTTTTTTTGTTTTTGTTTTAATAATTTTCAATTTAATTTGGCAGATAATTTGATGTATTTCCAGCATGTACAAATAAAATGACAATGTCAAGCTTGAAATCTGAAGAAATCTCTATAGGCAGCCTGGAAAATATTAGACATGGGGCGTTCGAGTCAAACCAGGACCTTTGATTGTGTAGAATAGCAGAACACAGTTATGAGAGCTTGATGTCTCTGTATAATCCCCTGGTACACCAATGAACTTATCCCAGAGTTTCACTAGTGCTTGGACACCATCAAGGTGGAAAGATTTCTAATGATCTAATGACTTCCTGCTTCACATCTGACATGCTGGCCTCCCAGGAACTCCTTTATTGGCCCAAAAAATGTGGAAATGGCTTGTTGCAACAAATCCCGGCCGAGTTCCTTTAACATGCAAGTGGTGTTTGTAAATGATTTTGTTTACAAGTTGTTTGTGTACAGTTCTTACAGACAGGTGCATGCGCATTTACCAGCATCACTGGAAGGTGGACCAGTGGCAAGAACGTTACACCAGTAGACTCATAATATATTTGTCTAAGTAACACAATAATTATAAAATGCCTCTATAAAAAATAAAAATAAATAAAAATACAGTATATATTCATGGACTATCTTGAAACCAATGTTTTATGGTGAAATCATGAAGAAAGACACTGTGTAGTGCATTTTATTGTAAATATATATTTTATTTGTTTCCAGCCCCAAAGGTATTTCCATAAACAAATTTGCAAAAAAAAAAAAAAAAAAAAACGTTCATCAGTTTCACTGCAGCGACATCACTAATGTCTGATTTCATTCAGAAATTCGGATTAAACTTAGAAAGTGTCTGAATAAAAAAAAAAAAGAAAGAAAAAAGCTTTATCCAACTGAGCAGTTCATCAACCGGAAACTTCATTCGAGATGACTTTAAAGATTATGTTCTTTTCCACAGTAACTTATCTACACTCGACTTTTGTCACATATCATTAGCAAGAAAACCACAAAAAAATATATATATCTTGCGGCCACAGGATTCATTCATAATAATCTGCTTAAAGATTCCCCCGAACTAGAGCTGTGGTTGTAGATCAGACAAAAAACTTTTTTTTTAATATGAAGGTGTGTACTAGAATTGGAAACTTCATAATCTATCAGAAATAGATTTCTGTAATGTTCCATAGAAGAGTCAATTAGAATTAAAAAAAAAAATGATATGTTTTAGTAAAGTGGGACGTCAGGTTACAAACTAACTGCATGCGTACTGTAGATACAGTCCAAGCAAAATACTGATTTCTGTTATTGCATTAAATGATTTATGCTGAACACTTAATTCTCTTTCCACAGTGAGAACGTTTTCTGCTCAGACAATCTCAGACACTTGTCTATCTAGGCACACCGCGTTGAAAAACTCCATACAGTGCCAGCAAAGCAAAACGGAAAGCTATTCTAGACTGGCTTGGGTTTTCTGCATGAACTTCTTGTGAAGCTAAAGAGGCTCTTCCAGGAACACCTTTATGCAACATAGGGTGAAACTTTTGTTGTAGTGTTACAAGAAATCTCTGTACTAGTCAATAAGCTAAAAAATAGAAAAAGAAAAAAAAACGGTAGCCTCAGATTAACATACTTGGCTGCGGAAACCAATCGTGTCTTGTAGCATTTTGGATGCTTTTCTGCTCACCACAGTTGTAAAAGGTGGTTATCTGGGTTGACCTTTTCCTTCCCAGGTGTTTTCAGCCCCAGTTGAGCATGAAAAAACCCCAGGAGTTTCTGAAATACTCAAAGCAGCCCCATCTGGCATTTTCCCCATTCTACTGCGCATTGTGATTACATGAACATTAACTGACGCTCTCGAGCTGGACCTGCTGCCACATAATTGGTTAAAGGAATCATTTGCATTTTCTTGCTTTCATTTGAAAAGGGACACCACTGACCAGCCATCCCACCCAGAGACACTGCAGCAGCTACAGCTGACTAATTTGCTAATCCTGATTCATATCTGTAAATTTGGCATAAAAATGAAACTTGGTTGGTCATATGAAGAACTTGAATTGTATGATGATTCTGTCTAGTGGAGTCAAGTAACCCTGAACTACAGCCCTATATTTGATGCTTCAACTTTCAGTTCTGTTATCTAAACACACATTATAGTTGCTCCTTTGGCTGCAGAGTAAGCCCCCTTCAGTGCAGAGGTCACCTCGCGGCGTGTGTGTGTGTGTGTGTGTATGCAAGGTGCAAAGGGGACGTTGGACAGATGCTGCTGTCAGTTCAGATCAGCAGATCTCCAGGTGAGCAGAGGGCCTGAAGATAAGTGAGACTTCAGGCAGCCCAGCTGCAGTGCGATCCTCCAGGACAAAAACCCCAACCTCTGCTTGCTCTCTGTAAACGACTCTAGGCCGTGTGACTCACACTGAATCAGTGAGGGCAATAAGAAATGCAAAGCGAGGTGGGTTGTCTCTAAGCACTTGTGTGGATCAGAGAGGTTTTTTCCCCAATCTCTTTGACATAAATGGATCTTACAGGAATTGCTTGGCTCTAAACGTAGCTTTTTTCTTCTTGTCTTGCACCATGTTAGATGGTCTTCAAGAAGATTTGGGCCTGTTTCTTTTCACCAGAGAGTGTGATGTTCCTGAACTGGTGGGATAGAACAATTATTTATAGCTGCTATAACACAAGTGATGAAAAACCACCTGGGTGATTGGGTGTGGGTTCTCCTCCTCCCACCCCTATTCAGTACTGCATACCGCCACTGAATCTTTTAATGGTACTCAATACCGGACCCTACTGGCCAATCATGGTTGGCACCCCATCAAAGTGCCCCATTTCCTTGTGCCCTGGGACACACATGATAAGTGGTTGGAAAATCCACATATAGATAGATGTTAGTGTCTTCTTCTCTGTCTCATGGCTGTACCCTTTTATGGGCCTCTACAGCGAATCATCTGCCTCCATCTAACCCTATCCTCTGCATCCTCTTCTCTCTCACCAACTACCTCCATGTCCTCTCTCACTGCATCCATAAATCTTTTCTTTTATCCTTCTCAAGACCTCCTGCCTGGCAGTTCCAACCTCAGCATCCTTCTACTGATCTACTTACCATTTCTCCTCTGAACATGTCCAACCACCTCAATCTGGCCTATCTGCAAAACATCTAACATGGGTTGTCCCTCTGATGGCTTCATTCCTGATCCTATCCATCCTCGTCACTCCCAAAGAGAACCTCAACATCTTCATCTCTGCTACCTCCAGCTCTGCCTCCGGTCTTTTCTTCAGTGCCACTGTCTCCATATGTATAGCATCACTGGTCTCACCACTGTCTTGTACACCTTTCCTTTCCTTTCTCCTGATGAATGGATGATTAGTGTAATTTATATACATTTTTGAAATATTACTTTGAAACTTTTAAATTAGTATAAAAGTTATTTATATAAGATTATCTTTATAATCATCTTCTTTTACCTCACTAACTTATTTTTTTACATATACATAGAGTATTACAATTTTTTTGTTATGAACATATTGAAACCTCAATGCAACTCTTATTTAAACCACATGTTACAAAAAAAACATCTGAAAACTATAATATAATTCAATAAAATATTAAATCTGGTATTGAAATAATATTTTATTGTTCTTTGTATTTTTATTGAAGCTGACTTTATATTAGCTATTTGTGTAAATGGTTTTGATTTTCCCAGTGCAGCAGTTAAACCACTCCATGAATCATTATTAGGGGAAATCAGTGGTCACATCAGTGAAGAGTCATCTACACATTAGGTTTTAAGAGAAACCTCAAGTGACCTTTTGCACCAGGTTTAATTATTTGCAACATGTGAGTCTCTCCACCATTGTTTCTGAATCATTTTTCATTAATGGGAAATACCTTTTGTTATCCAACCCACCATCTGCTTAGAGTTCAATCCAGTGATGACCAACTGCCCAAACTTTATTTAAGTCAACTCAAGAAATATATTTTTGACAGCATTACATTTGGCCCCATATTAGATCTGTCACTACCTCAATAAGTGAAAACAGTAAGAAAAAAAAAAAAATGAGAAAAGTACATACAAATTTATTTTACATTTATCATAATGACATTTCTACAAGCAGCCGTGGACTTGTGATGACATTTCTGGTTTGTAGCATCACCTGGAAGACCTGATTCTTGAAAACTGTACACACAATCATTCACCACCACCACTTGCACATTACAGAAACATCCCCTTGTACAGTCCTGAGCTCGCTCCAAGCCATTTCTACATGTTAGGGTCATTAAAGGAGTTCCTGGGAGGCCAGTGTGTCAGACGTAAGGCAGGTAGTTTAATCACGGCTCGGGCGTATTAGATTTGTCATTTCTGTATTAAAAATCCCTCTGACATAATTTCACTAGCTTTGTGAAACATGATGTGATTTCTACAACAAAAAAAAAAGTGCAACCATAAATGACGAAGTGTTAACCTGGATCTGATGCCAAGCAAGAGTGCAGTGATGTCCTTTATTACAGTATCTGCTGATAATCAGTGAAAGAAATACGGGTAGTTCAAACGGAAACAGATAAATGTAGGAATGCAATATACAGTACAGTGCAAATGTCCCCTGAACTAGAAAGCAAAGATGCTTAAAAAGAAAGAAATTAAACATTTTCTACATTACAGGAAAAGTAATACGCTGGAGTAAACTAAGCAAAAGCGACATTTTCCATGATAACAGTTGGCTTTTTATGAGTCAGAAGTCTCAGGTAAATTTTGTGAAAATTGCCTGACATGTTTTTCAGAGTATCATGAAAAATCTGCCGCACAGTTCTTCTGGAAACTATGACTGAAACTTTCACAATCACTTGTTTTTATGCAAGTAAAAACCAGCAATTCTGCATTTTCATTAAAAAAAAAGCAGTCTGTTACATATTACATAATGTCATTACTGTCTCTCTCTCTCTCTCTCTCTCTCTCTCTCTCTCTCTATATATATATATATATATATATATATATATATATATATATATATATATATATATATATATATATATATACACACAGTGGTGTGAAAAACTATTTGCCCCCCTCCTGATTTCTTATTCTTTTGCATGTTTGTCACACAAAATGTTTCTGATCATCAAACACATTTCACTATTAGTCAAAGATAACACAAGTAAACACAAAATGCAGTTTTTAAATGAGGGGTTTAAACCTAATAACTGGTTGGGCCACCCTTAGCAGCAATAACTGCAATCAAGCGTTTGCGATAACTTGCAACGAGTCTTTTACAGCGCTCTGGAGGAATTTTGGCCCACTCGTCTTTGCAGAATTATTGTAATTCAGCTTTATTTGAGGGTTTTCGAGCATGAACCGCCATTTTAAGGTCATGCCACAACATCTCAATAGGATTCAGGTCAGGACTTTGACTAGGCCACTCAAAAGTCTTCATTTTGTTTTTCTTCAGCCATTCAGAGGTGGATTTGCTGGTGTGTTTTGGGTCATTGTCCTGCTGCAGCACCCAAGATCACTTCAGCCTGAGTTGACGAACAGATGGCCGGACATTCTCCTTCAGGATTTTTTGGTAGACAGTAGAATTCATGGTTCCATCTATCACAGCAAGCCTTCCAGGTCCTGAAGCAGCAAAACAACCCCAGACCATCACACTACCACCACCATATTTTACTGTTGGTATGATGTTCTTTTTCTGAAATGCTGTGTTACTTTTACGCCAGATGTAACGGGACACGCACCTTCCAAAAAGTTCAACTTTTGTCTCGTCGGTCCACAAGGTATTTTCCCAAAAGTCTTGGCAATCATTGAGATGTTTTTTTAGCAAAATTGAGACGAGCCTTAATGTTCTTTTTGCTTAAAAGTGGTTTGCGCCTTGGAAATCTGCCATGCAGGCCGTTTTTACCCAGTCTCTTTCTTATGGTGGAGTCGTGAACACTGACCTTAATTGAGGCAAGTGAGGCCTGCAGTTCTTTAGATGTTGTCCTGGGGTCTTTTGTGGCCTCTCGGATGAGTTGTCTCTGCGCTCTTGGGGTAATTTTTTATTCGGCCGGCCACTCCTGGGAAGGTTCACCACTGTTCCATGTTTTTGCCATTTGTGGATAATGGCTCTCACTGTGGTTCGCTGGAGTCCCAAAGCTTTAGAAATGGCTTTATAACCTTTACCAGACTGATAGATCTCAATTACTTTTGTTCTCATTTGTTCCTGAATTTCTTTGGATCTTGGCATGATGTCTAGCTTTTGAGGTGCTTTTGGTCTACTTCTCTGTGTCAGGTAGCTCCTATTTAAGTGATTTCTTGATTGAAACAGGTGTGGCAGTAATCAGGCCTGGGGGTGACTACAGAAATTGAACTCAGGTGTGATAAACCACAGTTAAGTTATTTTTTAACAAGGGGGGCAATCACTTTTTCACACAGGGCCATGTAGATTTGGAGTTTTTTTTCTCACTTAATAACGTAAACCTTCATTTAAAAACTGCATTTTGTGTCCAATTATGTTATCTTTGACTAATAGTTAACGGTTTTTGATGAGCAGAAACATTTAAGTGTGACAAACATGCAAAAGAATAAGAAATCAGGAAGGGGGCAAATAGTTTTTCACACCACTGTATATATATATATATATATATATATATATATATATATATATATATATATATATATATTTTTTTTTTTTTAATAATGTTTGTAAATATAAATATTTACTCTCATATAATACAGATTTTCAGACACCAAAGAAAATATATTGAGCAGATATGTTAAATAATAATAATAATAATAATAATAATAATAATGTACCATAACTGAGAAAATGCAAAAGGGTAAATGTAAAGAGCATAATGTTTAAAAACAAATGATGCATATGTCATGTTATTTTGCAATACTTGATGGTGTACATAGTAAAATGTATATAGGAAAAATATGAAGACTAAAAGTTGTTAAATAAAAGCACATTAGGAACAATGGAACTTATGGAATAGAACATAATTATTCATTAGTTAAAGTTACTGTAAAAAATTTACAAGTTCTTGTAAACATAATTTTTCTGTTAAAACAATGTGCTGTTCTGTAAGAATTGATCTAATAGCTTCAAGAGTGTGTTATTGCTCATTTACAATGCAATACATTTTAAACTTAAAATTGAAATACTTAAAAAACCAGTTACCTCCTTTGAGCAACAAGTGATTAAAACAAATGTCAAAAGTTAATATTTGACATAAACACTGCCCGGCCCAAAACATGTCCAAGATTTCATCGACAGCCTTTAGCTTTGATCACGGCGCACAGTGTTGTGGCGAATTAATGTGTGAAAATGATTCCTCATGCAGCCAGAACAACACTTTCACAATTTGAATCCTGGAATATATCTCTGTCCAGAAAAAACTCCATAGATGTGAGAACCTGGTCATTCAGGTCGTCAGCTGACTTCATTTTATTGCCACATAACTTTATTGCTCTAGCAACTGAAGTAACCCCAGATCATAACAGTGTCTCCAGAGGGCTTGCACAGTGGACGCTTCATGTGCTTCCCTTCTTACCCTGACGCGCCCCATCACTCCACAACAGGCTCAATCTAGACTCATCAGACCACATGACCTTTTTCCATCACTCCAAAGTCCAGTCTTTATAGTGTGTTTATCTTCAGTTGAGTCTCACTCAGAGATGGGTTTCCTCATTTGCACACAGATGGTTTGTCCCAATCCTGTGAGATTTCATCACATTGTGTGTGTATGGAAATGCTTTTACTTTCATTATTAAACATAGCTGTAATTTACTTTGAATCTTTTTTCGTTGGTTTATTTATTTAAGGTTCAGCACAGTCCTTACAGGTTTTAATAATGTGTCGGACAGTTCTTAACCCGATTCCAGTCATTTCAAATCTCCGTAATTGGCCAGTAATTTAACCCTTTTGAAGTGGTGACATTCTTTTGGCCAGACAGTGTGTATAAACACCACTGTGTAAAAGTCTAGAGCCACAACTCATTTCTTCATATTTTTCTTCCTTTTTTTTTTCTTTTTTTTTTTTTACATTTTTAAGTTAGTCTTGGGGAATAGTTCTCCAGGCTTCCTGAATGACTTTTTGGTTCTTATGCTTGGTAAGTTTTTGTCTCTCATTTTCAGTTGAGTCCCTGTAACTGAGCAGTTTCAGAGGAAACTTTATTTGCTTGTGAAATATGAATCATTAAAGCCTAACAAAGGATCTAACTTAAGGCATGAACCAGTGGGAAACAGGTGCAGATGATGACAGATGATGGCCGGTGATTATCAGCATACCGCCGATGCTGAATGCTGAGTGGTTGGAACAGACGAGAGGGGAAATGAGGTCGCTGCTGAGGCTGTTACATAAACAATCAATCTTTAAATTGTATCTTTAGGCACTTTATCGTTAAAGATTGATGGAGACTACATCATGGTTCTCAAAATGTAAATTAAATGTGTAGGAATGTATGTTAAAATGAACAGAAAAAATAAAACAAAGTCACTATAGCAAATACAAAAGGCTGATCTGTGGCAGACGCTAATGAATATTAATTAGTATGCAAATACAACTGTTTTTGTTTGTGAGGACGCTAAAAAAGGGATGATTTTTCTTGCCAGATTCCGTAAAACGCTTGCATTCAATATACTGTATATACGACGGTTGTTTTGAAGAAAATTATAATGCAGTCTCAGGTCACATGATCTCAATGCCATGGAAGGAAGGTTTGGCCTAATTAGCACACTGAAAGTACAGGCTGCACAAAACAAACTTTTTCTAAATAACTTTTTATCAATATATGCTGTATGTAAGGCCAAGACAATAACAATATCATTCATCATTTTTATGAATATTCTTCTTATTTATTGTTGTATATGTTGTATAGTCTGAGTCAGTTTTTAACCTTTTTCTTAAGACTTTTGCACAGTACCATACAGGACATATCCTAAATGACAGACAGTGTGTTGATTGTCTTGTGCTATTGATCTTTATAGAACCAGTATTGCAATAGAAACTGCAATAAGCATCAATAGAGTCCTGTTGCTTTTTCAGACGCAGTGGACATGACAGTTAATGACAGGATTGGCTTAGACTAAAACAAATCTCCACTAAATTCTTGTTTCAAATGAATAAATAAATAAAATGATAAAACATTTATTAGAGTCCAAATGCTGACAGTGTGTCTATGATGTCCAGAAGCTTTTCTATTATAAGAATTTGGAAAGGAAAAGGGGAATTAGGGAGTGAATAATGTTTATACTGAGGTAAAGAAGAAAAATTTCCCCTTTTCTGAATTCACAGTTTGTTTTGGTTTAGTTTCAGGTATTTTCTGTGTTTCTTTGTGATGTAGTTGAGCTGAAACCTGTCGCTCCTTGTTAACGATAAACGACCTTAAACAAGGTTGAACAAAGGTCAGTGTAGAGCTGCTTGTCTCTACACTGTTTAACACTTCACTAGTTAGTAGTGTGGGTCAACTGTACCATCCTCTCCACGTCATCTAGATTGTGGTGGTTATTGATATCATTCTTAACTACGGTCATCTTTGAAATTAGGTTAATTCACCCATGGTGCGGCGCGGTGGTGTAGTGGTTAGCACTGTCGCCTTGCACCTCCAGGGTCCGGGTTTGATTCCCCGGCCAGGCTCGATTCCCGTCTCTGTGTGCATGGAGTTTGCATGTTCTCCCCGTGCTTGGTGGGTTTCCTCCGGGTACTCCGGTTTCCTCCCACAGTCCAAAGATATGCAGGTTAGGCTAATTGGCGTTCCTAAATTGCCCGTAGTGTGTGATTGGGTGTGTGAGTGTGTGTTTGTGTGTGCCCTGCGATGGATTGGCACCCTGTCCAGGGTGTACCCCGCCTAGTGCCCGAAGTCTCCTGGGATAGGCTCCAGGTCCCCCGCGACCCTGAACACAGGATTAAGCGGTATAGAAAATGAATGAATGAATGAATAATTCACCCATGACACACTTTCCAAAGTTCCTCTGGTTTCCGTTTGTCCAGATCTTCCCATCATCTGCCTCATGAATATTTTCATTTTTTAAGATTTCAAGTCTTGTTTAAGACCACTAGAGTGAATGTTTTTCTCCAAAATACACGTTAAAAGCGTTGACTCTGGTCAAAGCGTAGACGTTCTGTAAACGTTTGTCAGACGCGTGTTTTTTTTTCTAGCTGTATAAACGTCTGCGAGCTCGAACGCACATCCTTAAACAAGCCCGAACTGAGCAGAACATGACTAACAGCTGACGTCTAAAACATACGCACACGTACACACACACGTACACACGTACACACACACACACACGTACACACACACACACATCAATCTGTCTCACTCTGATCACGGCAACATAAACCTATCAACTGCCAATTAGTCGAGCTGGAGTCTGCGCTCAACACACACGAGGAGCACGACGACTGATTTATGTGTGTCTTTCAACATGCACATGGCAATGCACACACACACACATACACACACATTCACACACTCATACACACACACACACATTTACAGATGTATTCACATAGGCACACACTCATGCACAAACAGGTCTACACACATACATTTACACACATATACACACACATATGCACACACACACATATACACATACTGTACACACATACCAGGGTTTGACATTAACTTTTTTGCTCACTGGTCAATGTGGCTAGTGGATTTCCGGAGTCACTCGCCATTCAGCCTTTTTACTAGCCACAATTTTGTTACCAGAAAATCTCAGGTTTTTCTTCACCATGATACGTTAATGTTTGTTATATCTATATTTGCTTATAAATGACAGCATACACTGTATCACTATAGTAGTAGTCAAGTATTCAGTACTGTTAAGATCCCAATATAAAAACATGCAAACATGAACAGTATATTCTGCTTATTGAACTTAAATTCAAGCCTCTTACCACATGAAATTGAAAACTCAGAACATTTATCATTTTAGTGTGTTATTATGTGGACTATTATCAGGTATTATTATTCATTATGTATTATTATATCAGAATTCTGAGTTAGGACAATGGACTCTGGTCTATCTTGTTGTGTTGACTCTTTATAGTGTGAGGTAATTCAATCAATTGATGAATTTTCTATCATTCAACATGAAAAAATGCGAAAATAACCTATCCTGTTGAGAAGCAATAGCCCTTTAAGGAAATGATACACACACACCAAACAGGAAGTTAACGTGTGTGTGTGTGCGTGCGCAATGCATGTGTGAACATGTGTAGAGAGAGTTATTAAATATACTCATTACATGATCCAAGATGGCGCCGGTGAGGTCGGCTGCCGTCACGACTGCTCCGACCACCTTTTGTTTGTTTTTGTTCTTTAAGTTAGTTTTCAGTGTTTTAAAATCGGCAAAATCATCACCATTGAGTACATTAGGTATGATAGAGACACTCTTGTTTCTATTGGTATACAATGTACTCACAATTCGACGTTTTTAACTCCGGATCCGAGCTGGCCGAGTGAGATCCTGCGGGAGAACAATGGACGCGACGCGAAGCGGAGACCTCGAGGCAGACGAGCTGGTGTGAGGAACCGGCTCCGAGCCCGTGCACACCGCACACCTCTGCCTAGAATCCTGCTCGCCAACGTCCAGTCACTGGAGAACAAACTCGATGACCTCAGGGCCAGGATAAAGTTCCAGAGAGACATTCGGGACTGCAATCTCCTCTGCTTCACCGAGACATGGCTGAACTCAGCGGTGCCAGACCACGCCATACAGCCAGACGAGTTCTTCTCGGTTCACCGCATGGACAGGACGCGGGACTCGGGGAAGTCAAGAGGAGGCGGCGTGTGCTTAATGGTGAACAACAGCTGGTGCAACAGCGCGAGCGTTGTTCCTCTTACACGCTCCTGCACACCAAATCTGGAACTACTGTCCATCATGTGTCGTCCATTTTATCTTCCACGGGAGTTCACATCGGTCATAATCAGTGCCGTTTACATACCACCACAAGGAGACACAGACACGGCCTTATGCGAGCTGCATGAGGCGCTCACACAGCACCAGACACAGCACCGGGACGGGGATTGTGGCGGGGGACTTTAATAGTGCCAACCTCAAACGCGCAGCGCCGAACTTTTATCAGCACATCACCTGCCCCACCAAGGGCGAAAGGACACTGGACCACTGTTATACCACGGTCAAAGACGGTTACAAGGCACAATCTCGTCCAGCGTTTGGTAAATCCGACCACGCCGCCATCTTCCTCATGCCAAAATATAAACAAAGGCTGAAACAGGAAGTTCCGGTTCAGAGGGAGGTCGCGCGCTGGACGGACCAATCGGTGGCCGCGTTACAGGACGCACTCGATGACGCAGACTGGGACATGTTCTGAAACAGCTCCGATGATGACGTCAGCGTGTTTACGGAAGCGGTTGTGGGATTTATTGGGAAGCTAGTAGACGATACGGTGGAGAAAAAGACTATCAGAACGTTTCCCAACCAGAAGCCGTGGGTGGATAAAACCATCCGCGACACTCTGAGATCTCGCACCGCTGCTTACAACACGAGACTTGCGTCGGGGGACATGGAACCGTACAAGGCTGCGTCATACTACAGCTACACTCACTCTCAGCACTGGAGCCCCCCAGGGTTGTGTTCTGAGCCACCTGCTGTACTCTTTGTACACCCACGACTGCGTGGCCACTACCAACTCCACCTCCATCATCAAGTTTGCTGACGACACCGTCGTGGTCGGACTGATCACCAACAATGATGAGTCGGACTACCTAGAGGAGATTGGAAATCTGGAGAACTGGTGCCAGAGGAACAATCTCCTCCTGAACGTCAGTAAGACAAAGGAGCTGATAGTGGACTTTAGTACAAAGCAGGAGAGGAACTACCAGACCCCCGTCATCAACAGGAGCCCAGTGGAGAGAGTGGACAGCTTGAGATACCTCGGTGTTCACATCACGCAGGACCTGTCATGGTCCTGTCACATCAACACCGTGGTGAAAAAAGCCCGGCAGCGTCTCTACCACCTCAGACGCTTGAGAGACTTTAGACTGCCCTCCAAGGTGCTCAGGAACTTCTACTCCTGCACCATAGAGAGCATCCTAACGGGAAACATCACGACCTGGTTCGGGAACAGCACCATGCAGGACAGACGAGCTCTACAGAGGGTGGTGCGATCAGCCGAGCGCATCATCCGCACTGAGCTCCCTGACCTGCACTCGATCTACAGCAAGCGGTGCTGGACTAAGGCCAGGAAGATCATGAAGGACCTCAGTCACCCCAGTAATGGACTGTTCTCTTTGTTACGGTCTGGGAAGCGATTCCGCTCCCTAAAGGCCAACACAGAGAGGCTGAGGAGGAGCTTCTTCCCGCAGGCGATAAGGTCTCTCAATCACACCTCCACACAGGACTAATAACATCTTTTTAAGCTCACAACACTGACTGGACAATCATGGACACATTCATACACACTTGCACTAAATATTTATACATCTGGACAATTGCACATGTCACTTTCATTAGTCACTTTCATTAGTCACTTTCATGCATATTTGCACAACCACTGACACTTTAAATTCTATATACATATATACTCTATCTACCCTATATTTCTATATTTTGCAATATTTTATTATGCCCTTATTGTACAGTTAATTTTACTAGTTAAATTTATTTCTTTAGTATTTCCTTTTTATTGATTATTTATTTTTACGTACAAGCTTTTATTTTCTTTTTAAGGTCACTCGCGGTCGAGTAAGCATTTCACTGCATATTATACTGTGTATGACTGTGTATGTGACAAATAAAATTTGAATTTTGAATTTAACGCGCATTTTATGCGCGTAATATTATGTTGCAATGCGTTTATTATATCGGATGACTTTAGAGAAAACTAGAACATCATCGCCCCTGATCATCGCCTCTCTTACGTCCCCCCCCCTCTCCATTGCCTCTCCTCCCCACTCGCTCAGCTTCTGTGCGGCTCCTTCAGCAGCAGGGGCGGCGCGGGCGCAGCGCAGGTATCATAGATGATAGAAAACCACTTAGCGGCACAGATGATTATTTTTTCCTCCTGGTTTGTGTGCCGCCCCCCACGTGACATGGAAGAAAAAACCCACCCAGTTTGCCCTACCCTAAAACCGCCACTGATACCAAAGAATGAATGAAAGAAATCATATGAAAGAAAAAGTACCAAAGAGACTAAACTTATTACCCGCCACAGCCAAATTTTACCCGCATTTGGCGGGTGGTCGGGTGCCAATGTCAAACCCTGACACATACATGAACACACATATACACACATACATAAACACACGCTTACACACGTATACACACATGTACATACACATACAGTGAAACCTCGGATTACGAGTAAAGATTTTGAATACATTATGAGTTGGAAAACGAGCATTGTCTTGGTTTACAAGTACCGAGGAGTATCATGTATCACACATGCGATGGCTGTTTTGGCGCCAAGCGTCACGTGATCACAACTGAGCCAGCATTTTTTTCTCTTGCTTGCGCTGCGGAATTGTGGGTAATCGTCTCCCACGCTGGGTCTTAGTGCTCATCTCTTACTGGTATAATCAACATCCGTGCACGCGTGTACTGTTTACTATAACACTGTGACCATGTGTGTGTGTGTGTGTGTGTGTGTAACATATTTTATTTTGTGTTTGATAGCGCGTGTGTACAGCGCACATGTACTGTTTCTTATAACACACATGTGTGCGCGCGTGTAAAGCTAAGGAAAGTCTCATTAGAGGGGTTAAAGATCCATTTTCACCCTCAGCCTGCCGTTATGTCTGTGCACGCGCGTAATTTGACACCTTGCCGGTTCACACACTCTCTCTCTCTCTCTCTCTCTCTCTCACCTTTAGTGTGTGTGTGTGCGTGTGTGTGTGTGTGTGTGTTTGTGTTGTCACACACACACACACACACACACACACACACACACACACACACACACACACACAGAGCACCTGCGTGCATAAACGGAAACACTTACCTGTTGGGATTTATTTTTACTTTTTTTTTAAAGGTAAAGTGCAGGTTAATTTGTTTTATTTTTACTTTATATTTTGTATTAATTATTTTTATGCATTTATTTTTTTGTGCTGTCAAACGAATAATTTGAGTTTCCATTATCTTTTGTGGGAAAATTTGCTTTGATTTACAAGTGTTTTGGAATACGAGCTCGCTTCCGGGAACGAATTATGCTCGTAATCCGAGGTTCCTCTGTATATACACACGTATGCACGCACACACATATACAACTCTACATACACATATCACACACACACACACACACACACACATACATATACACACATGCGCACAACACACACTAAGATCCATCTTTTATTGATAATTGTTTACATAAACGTCTTCTCTTCTACACACACACACACACACACACACACTCGTTAGGATTTTTTTTCTAAACTTCTTCTAAACACACACACGCATACACACACACACACACACACACACACACACACACACACAAGCACACTCACACACACACACCAATCAATGTCTTAGTCATGTTTCTTCACACACTTCTTCTATTCCACACACACACACACACACACACACACGCACACACATGCACGCACTCTAGGAACACACTCTTTTATTTGTTGTCTCCTCTACGCACACACACACACACACACACACACAATAGATATACTATTCAAGTTTTATAGCAAATTTGTAGCATATTGTATTTATGTTGCTGTATGTTTGTGTGTGTGTGTGTGTATGCGTGTGTGTGTTTAGAAGAAGTTTAGAAAAAAAATCCTAACGAGTGTGTGTGTGTGTGTGTGTGTGTGTATATAATAACACACTACAGGACATGCGCTCATATTGTATGTAGTGTATCACCACAAAGTTTGTTATTTCTCACTAACATCATGTCCTGAAGATGTTTTGTTTCTCTTATTTATGAAATTTTTATTTGGTCTGTTGGTATAGTATAACAACATTACATCATAATTATGATCCATTTATAGTTCCATCTCCTGAGATCTTATACATCCATACATTATTTACAGTATATGAGTCCCTTTGAACAGCTGTTACTATGGTAATGTACAAGAGACGTTCAAGTCAAACTTGGCACAGGTCAAAGCACATCTGGAGCCCACTGCAGTCGTTCCTGTGAACATTCAGCGAGTGGAACGCCTGATCCTCGTCACCAACTTGCAAAAGAGATGCATCTGACCTCGCTCCAAGCAATTTCCAAATGTTCGGGCCATTAAAGGAGTTCCTGGGAGGCCAGAGTTTTAGTGTACTGAGAAAACTTTCCACCTTGATGGTGTCCAATCGCTAGTGAGACACTGGGATGAGTGCATTAGTGTAACAGGAGATTATATAGAGAAATAAAGGGAGTTTTTGACTCTAATACGGTAAGTGTGTTCTGTTGTTCTGTACAATCAAAAGTCATTGTGCATTCGTATATATTGTATAATCTGGCAAGGTTTTTTTGCTGCTGTTAAACAAAATGATTCATGATACCACAGCGATGTTGAATGTTTAAATATGATCAGAGACAATAAGATGGTTCATTCATTTTCTATAACAGCAGCTCTGATTCAATGCAAATGTTTATGTAAATGCACAAATTTCAATATGTTATTGTTTCTATTTTACATATAGTTCATAAACCATTTTTAACTATATAATAATAGTTAATAATAAAGGCTTATTTATGGTAGGAGTCTATCTAGACATAGACACACTATCCATTTCTAGACTGTGCCTCGTACAGTAGCAGTTATAGCGAGAGAATGGTCTGTTTGCAGCTGCTTTAAAACATGGAATGATTTGAGTAAGTGTTGCTTATTAAGAACAGTTTTTACTGTATACGATACTGTATAAAAGGAATATTTGGTTTTATTTTTATGCAACTTATATATAATCTGTTTAGATAGATGATAGATGTCATGTCTACTTACAAAACCTGCCAACAGATTAACAAATGCCAAACTGTAGCTGCAGATTTACACTTACAGTCTCCAGATTTGTGCGTTTATGCAAAACAATGTATCGTAATTGTACTTCTATTTCTAACTCTAATCCCAAAGCGGAGTTCAGAGCACTCAGCAGCTGCTGCTCGGGGTGTTGTGGAAGTGAGCGAGCCTCCTCTGGGAGAGAATGTTTCATGCTAGAACAAATACACCTTAAACATGGAGAGAGAGAGAGAGAGAGAGAGAGAGAGAGAGGGAGGGAGAGAGAGATGAGGGTGGAGAAGTGCCACTTTTATTTTCAGGAAGGAAACATCTGTGAAACAGTAACCAGTAACAGACGAAAAAGCGGAATCCGTGTCGGGAACTGTTAAAGATAGACATTTAGCGTTCCTCAAACGCATGCGCACGCACACACACACACTCACACACACACACACACACACACACACACACCCTTTATGCCACTTCCCTACAGTTTCCAGCTACATGCTCAGTAATAAAGTGGTGTGATACCGTATAAATAAATGTGCGCATCTCACAACACAAACGCTTTACAGAGATTTGTCACACAACACGTTGCAACACATATATTTAAGATTCTGAACCGCATGATGTACTGTAGACCCTGCCTTGATTTGCTGTGGTACTTTACAACTTTCATATTCAATAATACACTTTATGACACTGTTGTGGTTTTCTTGTGGACTTTTATTACAAAGGAACGCGCATTCATTTGACTTTCTGGTTACTGCAGCAATTTTAACGCTCTGCATCATGGTCCTTTGTGTTTATTTAAAAAGAAATCAGCTACAGCCATGATCATTACGGTTAGTTCTGGTCATTCATTCATTCATTCATTCATTCATCTTCCACCTGGCGTTCTTCATCTTGGCCCCTGGCGTTTAAACCTGTGACCTTCTGAACCACTCATCTACTGTACCTCTGCAGTTTCTGTTGACTGTTGAGCTGCATTAAAGTCCGTTGCTTATGCTTTTGTCTTATTAACTTCATGAAAGCAAAAACAGAATTATTAATAGCTGCTAAAATGTCAGTTAGAAGGGGAACTGATTTATATATATATTGCTCTGGTGTAATAAAGAATTAATAAAACACTTATACAGGACGTATTGACGTATCAGGAAAACTTAACATACACTTGACCTCATCGCACACACCTGTCGATGTTTGTTTTGCAAGTGTTAAATTCTTCACATACGGTACAGTTGGATTAATCAGGATCGTGTCAGGGTTGAGATGAAACTTTTAAGGCCAAGACTTTAATTTTGCTGGCTTTATTCATGCATCATGCAATTTTAAAGATTACTCTGTTTTTCTTTGATAAATAATGCATAATGGAAAAAAAAAACACTCTTAATCAAGATCAGGACTGTATTTATTAAAACCAGTGCCCAATACTAAAAAACTATCAGCAAGAAATTTGAACAAATCTAATACAAATGAAGAAGCAAACGATGGATTGAGGCTGATTTTAAGCCTAACAGCTTTTAAATAATTTTACTTTAAAATATTTATCTATAATCCTAACTCATACTTCGCAAATTGTCAATGAATTATGATGTTTATTTATTCACTATAACAAGACAACATATATAACAAGACAACAAGTGAACATGTATAATATTGTTGTTATGCTCTTGAACATGATGTTATTGTAAATTTATACACTACTGTATATTGCTATAGAGTACACAGCAAAAATAAAAATACGTTAAATATACACTACCACTCAAAAGTTTGGGAGCACTTTCTAACTCAATTGTCCCGATATGTCTTTCTTTATACACTATAAGGCGACCAAAATCTACAATAATCTCCTTTGAACAGTTGATATTGAGAATTAAAATAGGTCTGTAAAGCTTCATAATTTGTCAATGGCAATGTTTTGCTTCTTACCTAGAAGATAGGTCATATGAGGTAACATGGAGGGGATCTACATGTGCCCCATGTAGACTCTCTACTGGTGTCCCGCAGGGCTCAGTACTTGGTCCTCTTCTGTTCTCCCTCTATTGGTAAGGCCTCTTGGTAAGGTCATATCATCGCATGGATTTTCATTCCCTTTGTTATGCAGATGACACCCGACTTACTCTCTCCTTTCCTCCCTCTGACACTCAGGTTTCCACCAGGATCTCATCATTTCTGGCAGACATCTCATGCTGGATGGCTGCTCATCAGCTGAAGCTCAATCTGAGTAAAACCAAACTGTTGTTCATCCCTTGTGACTCATCCCCAGGTCAAGACCTTGTGATATCCCTGGACAACAACCAAATCACTCCCTCAGCCACTGCCCGCAATCTTGGGGTAACCGTGGAAAATCATCTGTCATTTTCCCCACACATCGCAAACCTTTCTCACTCTTGTAGATTTCTTCTTTACAATATCAGAAGAATTCGCCCATTTCTTTCTTCACATGCTACTCAGGTGCTTGTTCAGTCCCTTTTTATTTCCAGACTTGACTACTGCAACTCACTCCTGGCAGGCCTGCCTCTGTCCACGATTCGTCCTCTGCAACTGATCTAGAATGCAGCAGCACGTCTCGTTTTTAACCTCCCCAAGTTCTTCCACACCACCCCACTCCTCCGCTCCCTGCACTGGCTTCCTGTAGCTGCCCGCATCAAATTCAAAACGCTGATGCTTACCTACAAAGCTAAAAATGGCCCAGCACCCACTTACCTCTCTGCTCTAATCACACCACGCACTGCACCACATTCCCTCCGATCCTCCAGCACTGCTTGCCTCACCCCACCATCTCTCAGGGATCGAGGGCGGCATTCATCCAGGCTCTTTTCTGTTCTGGCATCTAGGTGATCTGTGATTTCTGAGGCTGGTGACTCTAAATGAACTTCTCCTCTGCAGCAGAGGTACGTCTTGGTCTTGCTTTCCTGGGAAGGTCTTCATGAGAGACAGTTTCCTCATGGAGTTTGATGGGTTTTACAAATGCACTCGACACAAATCTCTTACAGGAGCTGTTCCTAAAAGACGGAAATCTGTGTCTTAAAAAAAACTGTTGTCTTATTGTCTAACTATGTCTTATTTCATAGCTTTGAAATCACCAGTACTGCTGTAGAATGTAGAAAATAAATCACTAAACAAAAACAAAGAAATTTACATTTTCCGTTTGTGAGGACGGTTACGGCTGTTGATAATACAACAAGTGTTCACCATTCCAACATTCAGCACCTCAACTACCATTGCTGTTCAGTTTCCACCATAGCTTCTGTGTACTACAATCCCACAATCCATTGAGCTGATCTCTTGTCCTGACATTACACTTATTATACGTTATACGTTTTCAAGTTTAACCAGGATTTGAATTAGGGCCAAAAGTGATTGACACTTACAGAAGACTGTTCATGGATGAGCTTCTTTCCCCAAGATTGAGCCATTGTTTTCCCCAAGGTTTCTGAGACGCCAGTGTTTCAGACGTGAAGAAGGCAGTCTGATCATTTACTTTCTACCTTGATGGTATCCATGCACTAGTGAAAGACTGGGATAAGTGCATAGCAGGAGATTATATAGAGAAATAAAGGTAGTTTTTTTTGTCTCATAACTGTGTTCTGTCATTCTGCACAATGTCACATTCTGGTTTGTCTCATATATGATTATGAAATGAATTCCTTGACTTTCTTTGCTAAGTTCAAACTGGAAATTGTATATTTACATTGGTATTTGGCAGGTCATGCCAATATGTTATATGTTTAAGCAGAACCTTGTTGTAGACTGTCAACTGTGGCAGCTTAGTGGTGCTGTGGACTGAACACATGACCTTCTGAACAGTAGATCAACATCTTAATCAGTGATTTCATAAACTCACAACATGATATTTATTCTATGAATAAATGCAATGGAACAAAAGGAAATATTAACCAAATTTGATTATATACAAGATGTTTCCACTTTGTTTGTGCCCTGACACATTGAAAGACATTGGGTTGTTATTATTTGATAAGTTGTCAATTATCATGAAGTGTTACTTGTTTCAGTATTGATTTCCAAAAAAAAGAAAAGATTTATGTTACAATGGTGGAGGCTTCCTTAGAATCCTGATTCATGCAATTTAAAAACTGATTTATGCACATCAGAAACGACTGAAGATTAAACATTACATAACAAAGCGCTTCTGTGAATCCACAAATTATTTTCTCCAAACTTTAGCCGGTTTCACTTCTACATATTGACCGTAGAAGAAGAAGTAGTAGTAGTAGATCTACGACATACTGTACCAGATCTACCAGACTAAAGGCTGCGAGTATTCCATACTTAACTTTATTATTAGCTTTCCAAAATTTAATACTTTTCAAATTTAGTTTTTCATCCATACCTAATTTCTTTTCTCAAAATCAGTATGTTTTGCTTCTAAATGAGTAACGGGGTTGAAAGTACCACACTTGAGGTTTTTAGCATAGAATCAGCAAATACACAAAATGTGGTTTGCAAACCATGGTTTCCTCTCACACGCATTCACACACACATACACACACACATAATCCCTATTTGTTTGTATGTGTCAAGTAAACAATGTTAAAAAAAAAGAAGTTAACATGGTCCGCATGTCTGTCTTCATTGTTACTTGCATCATCTACCTACGATTAGACTCTTAAATGGCTCTTATCTGATGCCCTGAAGTTACAGTCTAGTCGCTCTTTATTGCCACTATGCTGATAACAGCTCCATAATCATCGCGTAGAAAGAGAGAGAGAGAGAGAGGGAGACAGATGAGAACTCGATTGAAAATAACTTTAATCTAGTGTAATGCCCGACAGCGGAGCAGCCGATAAGATAAATACGCCCTGCCAGACAATGTGGGTGTTGTGCTGTAAGTCACCCGAAGCAGACAGGTGTAGTTATGGCTGGATGTCTCATGCGCTGTCTGGACTGGTCTGGTCTGGTCGGTGTCAGAGCCATTTCAGTAAAACAAACAAACACACGCTGACAGGTGTTTAAAACGGGCTTTATTAATTAGATTGAACCTGAGCCAAGGTAGCAAAACAAAACATGAACAACATGTCGTAGGCAGACGACATCAGACAGAGAGAGAGAGATAACAAGAAATAATGTGGTCTATCCACTTTAACGTGTGATTTTTCTACTACAGAGGCACCTAAAAGGGAGACATTTTCTCACATGTAGGTGCACCTATAGGGTAGTTCTTCACATTTTCTCACACATACTGTATGTGTAAATAGAGGGGGCAATGTTTTCTTACATGGGAGAGCACTTAGAATATAGAAAATCATGTTTTCTTACATCTACTGTTGGAGCACCAAGATGGAAATTCCTGGTGAAATCTTATATACCTGATCATCCTAGAGGGCATTTAATCATGTTTTCTCGCACATACTGTAGGAGCGCCTTGAGGTAGCTGGAGGGCATTTAATCATGTTTTCTCACACATAGGAGCGCCTAGAGGTAGCTGGAGGGCATTTAATCATGTTTGACCACATAGCAGAGTACTTAGAGGCTGTTTTCTCAATTTTTGGAGAACCTATAGGTCGCTTTATGATGTTTTCTCACATGTAGGATCACAAGCACCTCAGTGGCGTTTAGCACCTAGAGGGCATTCCATTGTGTTTTCTCAAGTGTGTGAATGCCTAAAGGGCATTTAATCATATAATTTCACAAATTGGATCATCCTAGAGGGCACTGCATTATTTGTTTCTCACATACATGAGTAACTAGAGGGTTACTCATTTAATCCAGGTTCCTAACATGATGGTCCACCTAGAAGGCACTTATCGATGTTTCCTCATACATAGGAACACACAGAGGCTGCTTCCTGGAGTTATGTATGAACAGTTAGAGGGCATTTCATATTTTCCCACTAGGGTCATCCTAGAGAGCACTGCATTATGTTTTCTCACACATATGAGGGCTTACATGGCATTTAAGCCTGTTTTCTCACAGATCAGTTCCTGGTGTTTTATTTTACTATGAGTATGAGTACATAGACAGTCTTTAATGTCTTTTAAATATGAAAAAAGAACATTATCAAAGGCTCCCTAGGTTCTCATATGTGCTTTCTCATCAGTAGAGGGCACAGCATTATGATCTCCTCCATGTAAGAGCATTTAAGAAAGCATTTAATTGTGTTTCTTCATGTAGGTAAACCTTGCCGGTAGTTCCTTATATATATATTTTTTTTCACAGCACATGGTGGGCATTTAATCTTGCACTTCCTGGTGTTTTCTGCATGACTGAAAGGGAACCTATTAAAACACTTTATTTATTTTTGTCTGCGTGAAGGGCATCCTATAGGGCACTGCATCAAATATTCTTAACTGAAAGGGGGTCATTAAGGAACTGATCGCATTTTTTAATGAATGGACATCAGAAATGGCAATCAATGCTTTGATTTATTATTGTCTACAGTAGGTGCAGCCTTTCTTCTTCGCCTTGGGGGCACTGGAGGTTTCAATGAAAATAGGTTTCCTATAAGGGTTCTTAAGGCTGAGATTAGTATACACATGTTGTTGCAGAAAACTTTTTTTAAAAATATATTTTGAAACTAATAGGCCTATTAGTCATCATTTCTTTTATCTAGATTGAAAAATAACGTCTTAGTATTAAAAGTGCAGTTTATTCCAAATCCATTTTAACGATGTAAGAAATCTCAGACAGAAAAGAAAAGATCACAGAGGTGGAAAATTAAGATTTAACAGTGAGGTTATTGTCTTCTTAGTGTGCATGTGTGTGAGAGAGAAAGACACACTCAGTAGTAACCCCTAATTAGAGAGAAAATATGTGCACTAGTTTCTGGGTAGACTGATGCATCTGTCAGAGCAGACAAAAGCCCATTTCAGGACCACAATCTCAGACACACACACACACACACACACACACACACACACACACACATACACACACAGTCTCTGTCTCTTTCTTTTTCTCCTGCAACCTGATACAAGGTGATTGTAATGTACAACTAATATGCGTATTTCTACCAGCTTTACTGAAAATGCATCTCATAACCTCATCTCTCAGAGAACGAGAGAGAGAGAGAGAGAGAGAGAGAGAGAGAACAACCCATCCGCAACCACATGGACATGGAGTCCTTCGCTACTCCCTGATTGCAAAACCTTCCTGACCGTGTCCTGACGTTGCTGTTCTGTCCTGCGCTGCCGATCAGAACTACACCCAAGATTTGAAATCCTGCTTGTGGTTTGAGAGTTTGTCGTTTCAGTGCCACCCATGTGGCTATAAAGGAGAAGAGAGACAGAGAACAAAGAGGAACTGTGCACACTGAGAATTTCTGAGGTTTCCTGTATCTGAGGAACACAAGGAAACCGACGGCGCTTCGCTGAACTGTTCCTAGATCATCTAGATCTCAGCCAGCATCTATATTTTATTCCCATCGCTACAGACAATAATTAAGCGGAGCATTTATGTGGGATCAGGATCATGGACGAATCTTAATCATAATCCGATGGGATCAGTTTTATATATAATAATAGACATGACATGGAGTTAGGCGAGCTCTTAGTGTAGATCAGAGGTCAGGCTTATCTGATCTAGGATCTGGGAGAAAGCGTGAATAAGATGGATCAGCTGGAAAAAGAAGAACAGTTCCCAGGTCAGCTTGGAGTCAGTTGTGCTGATACTTAAAAGGTTGAATCTTATGTTATCTTATCTTACTTGAAAACTCACATGAAGCTGAGTGAACTGGTTCTAGATCAGCACCTATTACAGTAATATGTTATATAGTTGGATGAGCTGGATAAGCATCCTTGTGTTCGATCTATTCTGATCTAAAGATAGTTATATTACAATTATATTTATTATAAAGCCATATATGCAGTTCATAGCTGAGTGAACTCTTCGTGGATCAGCTTGATACTGTACACCTACTCAATACATTCACACTCTGTTTCAGTTATGATGGCACGAATATGATAATAGGGTAGTGAGAGTGTAGAAGACTAAGTGTCTCAGTCACGCTAATCATCCCTGAGTACTTGCATTTGTCTATGACTGGCAGCCAGAAATAACCTCCAGGATCTCATGCTCATTATAGAACAGATCAACGCACACATCCTTCCTGATTAACTGATACGACTTTAATCACGTTTAAACCTGATGTGTTGATTGGACTGAGGGAATGAAAAAAGAAAAAGTCCCCACTTCACACCCAGTGCACCAGAATATGTCCCGCCTGCATCAGCTCGACAGCACCCCCTAGGACTCTCGGTGCGGCATTGCAGCGGCATCATTTCTCAAAGCCTCTCCTAAGCTTTCTCCTAAAAGTGACAATATTCTGTTTATGAGAGGCAAAAGTGAATTCTTGGGTTTCTGGCTTTTGCTCTGATGGTTCCCCATTTCAGTGAGTGTTGTGAAGATGAGAGTCAGATCTAAACATCTAACACTCATTTCAGGCTGATGGGTTTGACTCAACATTTTGTAGTTGTCCATTCATTTCTGGTTATACCATAGCAATACGTTCAAGGCAAATTTACTGACTGTTGCGTATTGATGTTGCATCTTTATTGCACTTACAAGATATGCTTTTTGTGTGTGTGTTCCTGTGTACAGAAGGGTGTGTGTGGGTGTGTGCAGGCTCTGTTTTTTTTCTTTCTTTCTTTCTTTCTGGGGACCCATGACCTCAGGAATAGCTGACAGATTAGACTTTGCAGTCCCATACCAAACGTGCAACCTTTACAGAGCATAAGCAGCAGATACATCTCAATATCACCCGTTCAAAGGGGATTATTCTATATTTTGGACGCCTTCAGTGTAGTTTAAAAGACAAACACATTAGAAGGTGTGTCCAAGCTTTTTGATACTTTGATCGACTTTAATCGACTAATATCGAGTAGGTCTCCACTACATAGTACGTATGTATTCTGACAACTTCCACTCAGAACCAGAATTAACCTTTTCAGGGGTTTGATCTACACAAACATATTTGTGTATGTGCTTGTTTATCAATAACAACCATTGGATATTAGATAAATGAAAATCATACCATGAAATATATATATATATATCATAAGTTGCCCAGTGAACCAAATGAGTAAAGTTCCAAGAAATTAGTGTGGTGACTTGTTTCTCCCCCTTTTATAAAAATTTTCTCTCTCTTTCTTTCTCTCACGCGTGCACACACACACACAAACACACACACACACACACACACACACACACACACACACACACACACAGAAAGACACATAGACATATACACACAGAGCATACACGGCTCTGTGGTTTGTGGTCTTCAATACACATGCCTACTTTGACCTTCTGTGGAAACTGGAGTTTGGTTCAACAGCGTTTGAGCGTCCAATAAAAAATAAGCGCACGCTCGCTGATAGGAAGAAAAACAGTTCTCAAGAAATGCATTCCATCTTCAACTTTATCACACCATGAGACACTTTCTCTCTGTCTGTGTCTCAGGAACTCTCTGTTTCGCTAACACCATGTAAGCCACTGCCACAGCCTTGATATTTGGGCTTTCACTAGTAATGAGGGGAAATGGTACATGAATCAGGCTTTGTGTGCGATGGCGGAGACTTCAAACTTACTTTAAAACCTACTTTGAATGCACTGATGCAAAAAGACTGACTAAAGTAATGTCCCGTTCCTTTCCTTCCTTCCAAGTATTTACTTTTCCAAAGTGCATGGGTACTGAAAAATCACTCAGAGTCGTATAATATGTTGTGACAATGTAATTTACATTTGTACGTTTAAAAAATTTGAGCGGAAAAAAATATATTTTAGCATGAATTCTAATTTCAATTTTATTTGTCATGTACACAGTATGACATGCAGTGAAATGCTTAAAAGTAAAGTTAACATGATGGCAGCCGAACTCACCGGCACCATCTTCTGCATATCTAAAAAAGTTAGCTAGTAGTTCTTTAAATAATTTTATGTCAACAATGCTAGCGAAAGAAGAATTGTGAGGTATTGTTGTGTAATTTTTAAAGAAAAAAAAATAGTCTAGCTAAACTGATAGCAAAACATTTTTGGGCAGTGCTAGGCCGAATTCAAAGTATACTGTTACCCTGTACATTACACACAAGTTCAATCTGGCCCATAAGAAATGTTACTATGGTATAGGTACCATGGTAGGCCAAAGGTTCCTTCACCATTGTACAGTATGTAGTACCATGGTATTACTGACAATTGGTTACATTGTGCTACACTACTGTCCATGATTCTACTGTGGTACCTACTTTGATTAGACGGTACATAAACTGAAGTATGTTACATGGTTCTACTATGGAACAGGTACCAGGATATTGACAAACATATGTTGTACATGTTAATCTACTATAATGGTAATATTTATATATTATCAGAATGTAGCATTAAATAATTTAATACCATAGTGTATGGTAGTGCATATGGTACTGCCTGTACTAGACCATACCAGTACTACATGTACATACCATCACATCTAATATAGAAGAGTATGTACAGTACAAACACACCGTATTAGTTACCTGCTGAACTTAGATAGTCACTGTGGCACCCAATAAGTACCATGGTAGTCACCATAGTAGTGGGTCACACAACAAAATACTACAATGGTAACTCAATTCTTTGGTGAATACCATGGTACTTATTGTGCCAGGGGTAGGTCAGTGGTTAAGGCATTCGACTACGGTTCGGAAGATCCCAGGTTCAAACCCCACAACCACCAAGTTGCCACTGTTGGGCCCTTGAGCAAGGCCCTTAACCCTCAACAGCTCAGATGTGTAATGAGATAAAAATGCATAAATGTAAATGTATTGTGTACCACATTGACCATCATGGTTTACTACCTAAGTATTAGGATACACAACATAATATTACCACGGTACCAACTAAAGTGCCTTTGTACAGTAGCTAGCCCAGTCCTATGGTAATGTCTGAAGTATGACAGTAACGCCCTGGTATATTATGACATGTATTTCAATTTATCCTAGTAAAATTTCTCAAAAAGGCAGAACATTGTTAATAAGTAGCCGAATCTAGCTCGAAATCAAACTGGCATGTTAGCAAATTAGCAAGTGGAGCCTTCCAGTGAAAATTCTGCAGAGGGGAAATACATGTAAGAAGATATAAATGTTTTGAACAAACTTGTATTGCCAAATTTAATGTTGACTGAAGAGCTTTAGCAAGTGATGCCACCTCAAACTATTTTAATTTGTAATATGTTATTTACTGAAAGCTAATTTCTGCTGTTTTACTGAAAGCTATTTTCTCTGATTAAAGATGACTCTTTTCCAATAAAACTGAGTCATCGGCCTCAACTAAGTAAACTGACTCATTAGCCTTGACTAGCTCATTAAAGGCTGTAAGCTAGTACAGTGTAGCCAGACAGTGTTTTCATAGAAAAGGGGCAAATTATCAAGCTAGCTGACTTAGCTAATGAGTCCTTGAGTAATGCTAACCAATACACGCCAGAGTGCTCATGTTTCCAGAGAAGACGTTGCTGTTTTTAGTCACACAAGTACTTTTCCACAGCTGCACTGAATCCAGCAAAGTCTTATCTTTTGAGTAAGGTATACATGTTAAAAAATAAATAAATAAATAAATATAAATTCCCTAGGTGGAATGGACTTTTTGAGGTAAATTGACTAGCTAACACAGCTAAAAAAAAATTTTTTTAAAAAGGAAAATATAATATATTCTTGCTTGAGATGGGAAAGGGTGCACATATTTATGTGAGATAAATTATTTGTTCTTGAATTTATTAATTTAAAAAGGATTAAAAAAAAAAAAAAAAAAAACATAAAAGAGCTCAGTTAGATGATTATCTGGGTCTCTTGTTTGTACATCTGTGGTTTCACCTCCTACACATTCAAAAGCAGTTTGATGGCACAGCTGATGTGGAGGTTTTTGTCCGAAACACCCTCTTTCTCAGGAAACTGCAAACTGTACTAGGCAAGTTTTTCATCCACTTCATGCACGCATGAAACAGAGACTGCGTGCCTACTTGGGTGCATGTGCGGGTGTGTAATCCTTTCAGCAGAGGCCCTATAAACTGCACTATTACTTCACTCGATTACAAATCCTTATCTTTCGGCTGATCTTTTCTGTCTGTCCAACAGCGTGAGAACGAGACTCGGTGTAGGTGGCCCCTTCCAGTATCTGACGGAACATTTCACTGACTTACTGCTCTGACCGTTGATGTAGATCGACTTCAGTGATGCTTACACCCAGCTATAAGTGGAGCTTTCTAGGTATTGTTATTGTTGCTGGTTCTCATGACTGAATCTAGACACATCTGTACTACTCTGCAGTCTTTACTCATACTCGTACTACGGCTTAATTTTGCATAGCCAAAATTATAAAACTCTTCATACTGTACCACAGCGGAGTTGAATTCCCGAACTTGATTTGTCATAGGGTGTTGGTTTATTTTTTTTCGTAGCAGGAGATCCGACAATAGTGCAGCTGGAAATCACAGGTTTATATTAATGTTCTCGTTCTGCGTAAACAGCTCATGTGTTGTTATTTATAAATGTGTAATCGTGGATGTAAGGAAGTTTTAAAACTGGTGGTTTGTAATTGAATAGCAGTCTTTTTTTTTTCTTTTTTTTTTTTTTAGAGGAAAGCCTTCAGCACTTCTGGTTTACTGATAACATGACAAGCTGCTTTTGTTATCTTATAAACTGTTAAAGAGGGATAAAAGACACGCTGGTCAGAGCAGTTATTTAGAGTTGCTTTAAAGTAAAAGATAATAAGGAAATAACTTGTCTTGTGGCTGTTCTACAACATTAAATGTAGGATTTTTCAATTCGTAAAAAAATTGTCAGCACTGTGTGATAAGAGAAACGATGGTGTGTGTATATATATCTATATAGGCCTCATCACATCACCATGTCGACCTCATATCTCATAAAGTGTGTTATTACTTATGTAATGTTCAGATCTCTCTTTCATCACTTTCACACTGGAGGGTCTAGAGAAACCATTTGACTTTTTGAGAATGTGTGTGTGTGTGTGTGTGTGTGTGTGTGTGTGTGTGTGTGTGGTTGTTTGTTAGTCTGTGTGTGATTACAGCATATAAACAGAATCTGTATGGCTCATCTCTAGCGCTTATACTGACATTTAGCCAGATGTGTTGTGCTCAGTGTTTGGCTGTACAACATGTCACAGCTGAAACACTGCACTTGGAGAACTCAGAGGACTAGAGCCAAGGCTTTGAGTGGGACTTGAGAGCCACGCTGAAATTATGAGGAGGCCGTGTTGCTTTGCTTAGACTTGTGGGAACTGCAACAATCTTGGAAGGCTTAAAGAACTAAATGTCATCTATCTATCAGTCTAGAATATTAAGAATAAGAATATTGATCAAATTTCTAGACATTTTGGGAAACTGGAAAATTATTTTACATCTTTTTAATATATAAGTAGGTCAGTAAAAAAAAGAAACAAGATGGTGCAGCTCATGTTTTAATAATGTCTTGTTTTTTTTTTTAGTGTTTTATGTTGATGATATTAGATAAAATTTAAAACAACCACAAAACATAAGTGAAAATGTATCAAACTGTCAAATTTATCAAACAATTAATCACATTTATCTCCTAACCCTCATTATAATAAACAAAATCACATTTTTAGATGTTGGAAAATGGCACTTGATGTTTATCTTTTATAATATCCCATACAGTGGTGTAGTGGTTAGCACTGTTGCCTTGCACCTCCAAGGTCTGGGTTCGATTCCCGTCTCTGTGTGCATGGAGTTTGCATGTTCTCCCCGTGCTTGGTGGGTTTCCTCCGGGTACTCCTGTTTCCTCCCACAGTCCAAAGATATGCAGGTTAGGCTAATTGGCGTTCCTAAATTGCCCGTAGTGTGTGATTGGGTGTGTGAGTGTGTGTATGTGTGTGTGCCCTGCGATGGATTGGCACCCTGTCCAGGGTGTACTCCGCCTAGTGCCCGAAGTCTCCTGGGATAGGCTCCAGGTCCCCCACGACCCTGAACACAGGATTAAGCGGTATAGAAAATGAATGAATGAATGAATGAATATCCCATACAGTACATTTCGACTATTTTACACAACAGTATAAAGAACCAGAGCACTAAAGAAGAGGCACTTTTCTTTGTGAACTTGGTAAGTTGTTCAAGTACTCCAAATTAGAAACTAACCGTTTCTAGTTAGAAATATGTGTACAAATAAATGTGTGTAAATTTGAGGTTACTCAAATACATACTGAGCATTTGAAAAAGGTAGCATGGTATTTTTACAGTAGCTCTCAACTTATGCTGTTTCACATAAGGTTTGGCAATAATAGTTGTACATTTAAATTTTATTGAACTTTTCTGGACCCCGAAGCTAATGTAATTTAGTGAATAAAAAACTGGATTAACTTTAAAAATAAACCTGCCATTAGCCAAATTGTCCAATGCTGAACAGCCCTTTTTAACGGGATTTGTGGATGTTTCCTCTGAAAATTTCTTTTTTTTTTACTTGTCTTCCATACAATACATAATTACAAGTTATTAGAAGTTCATTTGTGTTATAAGTAACTTTTCCTGTATGCAAAATTGCAGCATGTTTTGTATTTTTCAGGTTTACTTAAAGTTTAAAAGAGTTGATGTGAAAAAATCTTAAAGATGAATTCTTTGGTGTGCTTGATGGGTTTTGTCCAAACTAGATGAAAATATTCAAAAGAAAGATTGGCCAGGAGTTTCTACAACAGACAAAGGTGGGTTGATATTTCAGTATTTTGCTGTAATAATGTTGATGGTTGGTTCATCCATTTTACAAAAACACATTCTCTGCATAACAATGTGTAAGTGTAAGAGACAAAAATCACAAATTGACAATTAAAGCCAAGGCAGAGATATACCACCAAAGTATAGAAAGAAAATGTGTTTATTTGTTTGAAAATGTGTACTGTATATACTGTAAGTGTAGAGTGATGAGCCACTAGATGTCTTCCAGTCATTCTTAGAAATAATGCATCTATGATCTTCCAGCTCCGTGAGTACCTTTATTTGAATTACTGTATTATTGTTAGTTACTTAATATTGTTACTATAACATTGCCATTTTGGTGTATGGTTTGAATTATTTGGGAAGGTGGGTAATAACAATTAGTATTCATGAAGATGTTTCATTGGATTTAAGTTGATTTTAACTTGATTTGTCTCATAATGTGCCTTTCCTGTTACCAAGACATAATACATTATTATATAAATTATGTAAAAGGCCTGTTTACCCAACATTACAAAAAAATAAAACCACAGTGAATTATTAAAAGCAAACTAAAAGAAATAATAGCATATATACACTGTAAAAAATAAATCCTGAAAATAGTTGTTGGAAAAAAGAAATATATGTTGGGCTAATATAATGCTGGTGTCAAAAAAGAAAAATATGTTTTCTCAATGATTGTATAAATTTCATTACTCAACTAAGAAAGTTTCATCAAGGCAACGAGTAAAACTGTGTTCATGAAACATTTAACTGCACACAAACAATTTTATGTTGGACGAACAAGAGGGACCTCTGCGCATGCGCAAAAGCGTTCTTCCAGAATTTTCGAACTTCCCGCTATTTCCTCCCGAAATGGTGAGTACTTCATGGAAACTAACTGTCCTGGGGTGCGTTTCCCGTACAACTATGTAGCTCTTTGCTTAACCACCATAGTACGATGCAACGTTGAAGAAACTAACTAACTAGTCACAAGTGTTTCCCAAAACCATAGTACCTGCGTCGCACTTCCATGGTTAGAACTACGTTGGTTTGAACCGTAGTTCTTCTTCTTCTTCGATACAATGGCGGAGTAGTGCAATAGGCACATATCGCCCCCTACTGTATAGTGTGTTTATTTTTTCTCTCTCTCTCTCTCTTCGGCTCGCATTCAATGCGCTTTCGCAGTGACGTAACGTAGACGTGGTGTAATAATGTCACAAACGCAACATTTTTCATTTTTCAATATTTCATTTGAACTCATTTTTTATTTGGTATTGATACATCAGTACACTTAAAATAAAAAGAAATGATGGGCTTTGAAAACGCTGGGATTGTGTTGTGAACACCTGTTACCTATTTTGCTCAATATTATTTCCTATATAAGTCCCTTTACATACAGCCATGGTTTAATGAGAGTTGACGTGAAAAAATGACACGAAAACCACAATTTACTAAAAAAAAGAGCTTGCAGTTACAAATTCGGACAAAAAATTGGAATGAAATCGCACAAAAAATGTATGCTTCTGGGAATGGGTATGAGAGAAGCCCAGAGGAAGTCAGAAACAAGTGGAGGGACTTTGCAGGTGTGACCAACTTGTGGCTCAGCGGTAGCTGTTCTGCTTACCGTGTGGACGGCCCGGGTTCGATTCCCAGCCAGTGCCCAAACCCCAGTTTGTTGATTTATTTGGGTACATTCATTGAATATGTATCGAGTAATATTTTAAATAGGCTTACATATATTGAGTAATATTTTAAATAGGCTTACACTATGGTAGTGCATAAATTTTACAATTTCTTAGTGCTTAACACTTTGTGCACTGTATAACATTCAGATAACATTCATTATAAGTGAAAACCTCTAACATAATACTACAAATATTGTTATGAGACATTTCTCTTTGGGTATGTTTAAAGATACTCAGTTAAAAACTCGCCTTTTCTTCGCACAAACGAAACCAAGGCTGTGTTCCAACCGGCATAAATAATGCTTCTGTAGGGCACTTCGAAGGGAGAATAATTGCGATGGTACCGCTGTTATATCGTTTAAAGTGAATTTGTAATAAAAATAACCGAAAAATTAATAACCTAATATCTGAGCACCAAAACATTAAGTTTTCCAAATCGCTCAAAGTGGTTGGGAATTTTTTTAGAAACGAATAGGGCGTAGGGTCGTTAACTGTGAATAGAACACACCCAGCCGCGGCAAGGAACTCTGCTTCTAACCACAGGTCGAAGGCTGTAGTTCCAACCACGTAAGTTTGCGACGCTGTTTGCGAATGTTCGTTTGAACTATGGTTTCGGGAAACACCTAGTTGTTGAACTATGTTGGTAACGACGGAACTTGCGACCATAGTTGGCTAACGATGCTTTTGGGAAACGCACCCCTGCAAAGTAATTAGCAATTTTAGCTTTATAACATATATATTATCCAGCAGCAAGCTTTAGAACATTATATTTTCGAGTGTTTATGTATATAATTTGGAGTGTTACAGTAGTTATCTGGCAATGCACTCGTTTCAGCTCCTAACGCATTTTTTTTTCAGATGGTATGTACATTGACATTAATGTTAATCTATGAAACCGCTAAAGTTTACTTACGTTACATGAATTTTAATCATTTTAATGACTGATAATTTCAAAGGCTATTTGAAAAAGACGGCGCGTTAGTGCGGCACTGAGGGAGCTTAATGTTCTCACTCCATCATTCATTAACCTTATAGTGTCTGAAAACGGTTATAATGGCTAAACGGACATTTTTTGTCTAGGATTTTTAATGGTTTTGAACTACAAACGGTTACTTAATTAGTTATTCATATATTTTTCTTTTTGTATTTCAGGTATTAGGGAGAATATCTGGGAAACAGTGCTTACTGCATCTGCAAACAATCTTGGAGCTTGGCAAAATTATTTCACAACATTTTTTTTTTTAATATCTTAAACCATTTCTGAGTTAAAGCAAATATTTTATTTTCAAATAAGCCACTGCACGTTTTTACTGAGAAATATCAGTATGTTTTGTTCTACAAGGCAGAAGTCTATTTATCCAGTATACTGTTTTGACTGAGTGTGATATTAGTAAGCTTTGTAACATGAATGTTAAGGGCACAGTTTCATTCTTGCATTTTGGAATGTTATTTGCATATTTTGTTATAACAATGCAGCAGTTGTTTATTTGTTGAAAGAGTAGCTGGATTGCACTTAATCAATGTTGATAGTCTTTAACAGGTGTTTAAAGTTTACATTAAAAAAATATTCAAATTTAGAAGAATGTGTCATGTTATTTGAAATGTGGCCACAGTGAATAACCTACTCAAGTAAACTTTAAGATGTTAATTTTATAATTATGCAAGCATAATTTCCCATTCAAAATATACCTTTCAGTCAACTTGGAACATTTAATTGACACAACATTATATTTCAATTTGAGACTGCTTGTTGGCCTAACTAGGCATGTTTATTCAGCATAGAACATTTAGTTGACAGAATGTTTTATTTCAATTTGTGTGTACATTTAGAGGTAATCAGCACAGCAAAAACAAAATAGTTTATACAACTTAAATTGAGCCAACTAAAAATTTTAGATGCAACAGGTCACTAGAAATTTTTTAGTTGGAGTAGCAAGAATTTTTTTACAGTGTAGACAAATTGCAGTTTACCTGAATATCCACTTTATTGTCTAGTCTCTCACACAATAAAGATTCCTAATGATGGAGAATCCTTGGACATTCCAGTGGGAATTCTCTGCTATGAGGACAACAGGGTCCAGCATCACCACACCTGAACCACTCATAAATCACTATACTTGATTCATTATAGCGTTTTTTAGGTAATGATATTACAAGAAAATATTAAATCAAGCAAACAAAACACACAAAAAAACACCTAAATAAATAAATCATGGTGGCGGAGTAGATAGGGTTTAATTCCCGCCAGTGTAAAGAGTGTGTGTGAGTTTTCTTATTCTACTCATGCTTGGTGGGTTTCCACCGGGTTCTCCAGTTTCCTCCCACCGGCCAAAGTGCAGATTGTCGTTTCAAAATTCTTCAGTGTGTGTGTGTGTGTGTGTTTGCAAGCTTCTGCCCTGTGAAGAACACCTCCTGAAGGACTGGCACCCCATCAAGTGTACCCAGCCTTGTGCCCCAAGGCCACTGCAATAGGGGGAAAAGGCCTACCGTGATCCTGTACAACATACAAGGTATTGATAATGAAATTATTAAACAAGAAAACAAAAGAGAAAAAAAAAGCCAGTGTTGCTTATCTTTAATAATGGCGTAGATTAATTTTTATGGTAATGATACTGAAATAAATAAATAAATGAAAGAAGACAGAAAGAAAGAAAGAAAGAAAGAAAGAAATACACAATTTTGGCCTATTGTCAACCTTCAAATTAATTAAATAAAAATGCTAGAATGTTAATCTGATTGATTTATTATTGACTTATTAATTTCATATCGTTTCCATATCTAATTTAATCATGTAAAACTAAAATCACTTCAAAGCATAAATGTTGTCTAAATCTGCCCTCTTGTGGTTATAATAAAATATAAAATCTCTTTCTAAAAAAAATCTTTTTCTTTTTTACAATATGCCATTTTTTAGAAAGACAGTCAAGTGTCTGCGTGTAGATCTGCATAATTTTTGCTAAAACGTCTTACTATATTATTTAGAAGCTGCTTTAATATCCTTTGTTTCATTTTACACGTCAGGTTTTAATAAAGAGTTTTTGTTTTTTTTAATCTACCGATTATATGCTCTCTTTATCTCAGTGTTTATTGTCACACTGCAGCAGTTTATAATTCAGGCAGCATGAATAAATCCCATGTAGCTGTTGTGCTTTCAGTAGTGCTGTTAGTGTCAGTAAAGAGAGGCTCAGCTCTTTTACCTTTATAGAGCAGGATGTGCTGTCCTGGGAAAGGAAGAGGAGATCAGTGAGACACGCGCGGCGGTGACGTCATTTAGGAACCTTGGCAGCTTTGATGTGTTGATAACCGCAGTGCAGGTGTGCGGGATGGAGTGCGGGATGGAGAGAGTGTGAGAGTGAGAGTTACCTGCAGGCAGTGTGTGGGAACAGTGTGTGTGTGTGTGTGTGTGTGTGCGTTTACAGACCCATCAGCGCTGCTGTAAACATATTACAGATTTACAGCTTTGTTACAGGAAGCTCACAGCTTTCTCATCTATCTATCTATCTATCTATCTATCTATCTATCTATCTATCTATCTATCTATCTATCTATCTATCTATACAAAGAATAAAAAACACAATAAAGCCCTGCAATTAGAATTTAAATGAAATAAATACCTTTTAATGACTGAAAAAAATAAGACGCCTTTGTAGGATTCAATTAATCATAATAAAATAAAAATAAATATTTGCATTAATTGCATTCATTTCTTACTTATTTTTTTTAAGAATTTAAAAAATATTACTGTTTTAGGAAATTTAATAGCACAATTAATTTCTTATATTTTACAGTTCGTACTCGTGTTTTACTTTGTAACACTTTGAAATTTCCCTCAGAAATGATGATTATTAAAATATTATAAATAAATATAAAAATAAATATAAAGTAAGTGTGAAAATAGGTTGATTAAAATGTATATTAAATGAGTTTGTATAAACAAAAGTATTTTTTTAAACATACATACATTTAAATAACAAGTCTTTATTATTGGTTTTAATTGACAAAAAAATTCTGTCTTTGAGAACCAAAGTTATATAATAATAATAATAATAATAATAATAATAATAATAATAACACTAGTTTTATATGATATGATTTGAGTTTAATTCAGTGTTTTGTTTGAAGAGAGGTGAAGAGCTTGAGATGAGGACAGAGTGATGAGGTGAGATGATGTTCCAGTTCTCACGGCCCCCCTGAGCTCCTGAGCGCGTTCTCACCTCCTCTCAAACACACCTGCTGTGAGTGTGCTAACTTTCCCTCGCCTCCTAGTGTGATGCGGATTACTGCACCAATTACCGCACTTAAAAGGACATTGAGTTACCTGAGCGGCTTTATAACCCCGAGCTGCGCGCTTTCTCTCCACACAGACAACAAGGTGACCAGACACAACCTTGAGCCGCAAGTTTACAGAAATCTTTTGGTTTCTTAAAAATTCTTAGTGTTTTTTTCTTCTTCTTCTTCTTTGTGTTATTCTCCTGAGCAAGATGCGCGCTCTTGGTTTGGCCATTTTCATGGCACTGGCCGCTTCTCTGTGCGCGCTCCCGCGGCGCCTCAGCCACGACCTTCCCAAGCGCGCGTCGCATCCAGATGCTGAGTTCTCCGGTAACGGAGCAGACGAACCGGTCAGGGGATCAGTGCGGGTGGTTAAGGTGAGTCCGCACTTTCTGCGCCATTCCGCACTAAAGCGGAGCCCGTATCCGGCCTTCTTGGCTCTGGGTCGCGCCGGGCCTTCTGCGCATGCCCGGCCACCTACAGCGTCACTCTCGCACCTGAGCGCAGAGGGCAGGAAGAGACAAGGCCTGGACATGTGGCAGAGAGTGATGCAGAAAAGCGAGCCGAGCAAAGAGGTCCTGTCAGTGCCGTTTAACCCCAGAGACGCGGGGACGCAGAGCTGTGCAGCGGTGCCTTTCAGCCAGGTACACCTCCTCCTCCTCATCATCATCATCATCTTTAACTTCTCATCTCATACTTTATTTCCTTCTTACTTTTAATTTTAGAGAAGTTTAATTTGAAAAAAAAAATGGCTCTTAAAAAAACCCAAATGCAAGCTGCTTTGTGGTCACGGTGTAAACAATGGAGATCTATTTGTGATTTTTTTAATCAAAACCAGAGCTATGTGACAAAGTGGCATAGTGGTTAACACTTTGGTCTCGCACCTCCGGGATCGAGGGTTCGAATTCCCACCTGTTCCGCTGTGCGCATGGAGTTTGCATGTTCTCCCCGTGCTTGGTGGGTTTCCTCCAACAGTCCAAACACATGCGGATAACAGTAGGTTAATTGGTTCCCAAACTGCTCTGTAGTGTGTAAATCAGCATGTGAGACTGTGTATGTGTGTTTGCCCTGCGATGGATTGACAGTGTACCCCGCCTCATGCCCCAAGTCTCCTGGGTTAGGCTCCGCACTCCCCGCGACCCTGGACACATGTGGATAAAGTGAGAAATCAGGTTTTTCATGCAATCCCTTACATGCAGGTCACGTGATCTTCTTTTCGACATGTTGATTTGCACAAAATCTTCCATGTTTATTTGTTTATTTCAAGTTTTTAATGTCATACGTAATTTTTTTCTCTAAATAATTAAATTGTCGGATTTATGAAAAAAAAAAGTGTCCAATTTCAAGGCATTTATGTCCATAACTCCAATTACAATTGAATGTAAAATGTATTTATTTCTTTAAGAAGTAATATATATTTTTTCTATTATTATTATTATTATTATTATTTTATTTATTATTATTATTTGTTAAATAATGATAATTATTATTATGTAATAATAATCTTTGTGTCCCCGCAGAGGATAACCGAGGAGGGCTGTGAGCCGATCACCGTCCACAATAAGCTGTGTTTTGGACAGTGCAGCTCCATGTTCGTGCCCCCTAACGGAGGATCCAGAATGCAGGCCGGGGGCCCGTCGTGCTCGCGCTGTGGCCCGTCTAGAGCGCGCACCGTGCTCGTGCCCATGCGCTGCGGCTCGCAGGTCCGACAAAAGCGCGTGATGCTGGTGGAGGAGTGCAAGTGCGAAACCGGAAGAGAGGAAGAGAAATCTGATAACATGGCCATACATTTATAACCTGCACTGCCCAAGTGTGTGTGTGTGTGTGTGTGTGTGTGTCTGTGTGTGTGTGTGTGGAGATGACAAGAGCGCTTATTCTCAGAAGTCCTGCTTTGTATTGACGAGAGAACCACACGAGGTTCTTTAATCGGTTTAGTTAGTTTGATTTTTCAAACTGAACTTTTATCCAGACAACCGTCTGATTGTTTCAGCGGAATATTTTACTCTAACGTGTCATTGCATGCTCTTACCGACTGATGTCGCTGTTGCACGACGATTCTGTGTACCTGACACAATAACTGTATTTACGTTATAAAGCCAAGATATAGTTTTCCTTACGCTGATGTGTGTCGAGTTGTTCTTAAACATGGTGTCAAACAGATGTGTTTTTATTTATTTATTTTTTACTTAGACATATTTTAAATAAGAGTCTCCATTGTTGTAAAAATATTACTTATATATGCAATAGTATATATATATATATATATATATATATACACACACACACACACACACACACACACACATGCTATAATGCATACATTTAAGGAATTAACAACAGGACCTCTAACAGTCAGCTTAAATTTATCATTATGTTTAACGAGTTGCTGAGAGCTTTAACATCATCCTAGACAAGTATAGCTGAGGTAAATCTGAACACTACTCTCCAACACCATAGTACATATATTTGTGCAGTACAAAATAATCATATACATCACATATCATGCAATAATAGAGGAATAGAGGCTAAAGAAGGCCTGACACATTAGCTGTTTAGGATGAAGAAAACAACAACAACAATAACAAAAAAACAACAATCTTAATAATAATAATAATAATAATAATAGTAATAATAATAACAACAATTATAGCAATTAAAAATTGTCTTAAACTAAGTAAGCGAGTGTCTATTAGCATCCAGTACTTTATTAAATAACTTAAATGCAACTTTGATTTAATAAATACTTACACACACACACACACACACACACACACACACACACACACACACACACACACACTTTCTATCTTTGTTAGTACCAAATACTAATATATTTAATTAAGTAGTGCTTTTTTAAACCTAAATCTTACAATGACTCCAACATCAGAAACAAAGGGCAAATTTCATGCCACTTTTTTTAGTTTAAAAGTTTGAGTGGAAAAAAGATCTATAAGATCAAAACTCTTCCATATTCATGTCATTGTAGAAATCCCCACCAAGACATAAGAACAAGCCCCTCTACACATACACACCCCTTCTAAATGTGGCCTTTAAGTGTGTTAAGTGTAAGGGGGAGTAAACATGCTTGTTTGTTCCCCTCCCTCGTAGTGGCCTATCTGTTCTACATAATTGCGCTTTTCAGGCCTGTGGGAATGCTTGGCCTCCTATAGGCCCAGCTGCCCTCCAGCCTTCTGAAGAAGAAAGAAGAAGACCATTATTCATAGCTTTTTCTGGCACCTGGAGCAGGGGAAAAAATAAGTTTTTTTTTTCTTACTGATCCTATACGAAATGCCCTTAAGGGAGGGAAAAAAACAAGGGACCGCTGTACATCGCTTTGGCAACTGCTCAAGATCAACTGCTCGAGCGGCCATTTGCATGGTGGAGGCGAACAAAATGGCGGCGTGCGGGACTAACAGACATATGAACTCACCCCAAAACCTGCTTAATTGTTCATTATATTATATTATATTATATTATATTATATTATATTATATTAGAAGTTGCCTTACAACCACTGACTATGTCACTGAGAGCAACTTGTATATGTGAACAAGAATAAAAGTGCTACAAGAAAAAAATAATTAATAAATTAATAAAACAACAACTATATCCATTATGTATAGTCATCTAGTTTTAGTGTAATGTCAAGGATAAAATGTCTGAAAATTATTTTCAATAAACACTATTTTTAATTATTTTGTAGTTCTAATTCTATTTTATATATTTTATGTGTGGGACATTTTTTGCTAATTGTGCATAAGTCACAGATTTAAAATCACTTATGAATTAGTTAAATAGTGTGTTTAATCATGATAATGTTTCTAGTGCTTTAATATACACTTCCAGTCAAGAGTTTGGACACATGTTTTAATTTCATACTCTTTCCTGATTTTTATTTCTTTCTACACTGTAAAACAATTCTGAAGGCATCCAAAATATTTAATAATCTCCTTTGAACAGTTGATGTGTCTGCTGACGTGTCTGCTGCTTATGCTCTGTAAACCCTTGATAAAGGCTCTAATCTGGGTGCTGTTGTTAATCTGTGATTTCTGAGGCTGGTAACTCTAAACAAGTTTAGGTCTTGCTTTCTTGAGAAGGTCTTCATGAGAGAAAGTTTCAGAAAGTTGTTTTTCTAAACAGTGGACCTTTATATGTTAAAATAATAACTGACTGTTATTGTTGTTGTTAATTAATTAATTAATTCTATATGTGCTACTGCATTCAAATCTTGTCATTATAGAAAATAATTCACTGTACAAAGAACATTGAATTAGAAGGTGTGTCCAAACTTTGTACTGGTACTGTAAGTGCGTTACTTTTCCCACGGCCATGTACAGTATATTGTTTTGTGGTAACTACACATACAAAAAAGCATTTCAATCTGTATTTAAGCCTTCTATATATTTTTTGTACTGCCATTCTAAGAATTATTTCATAGTCCATATTACAGCCATGCTTTGTGTCAGTGTTGTTTTGGAGTTAAAGATAAAATATCGACACATGCCACTGGATTATAAACCATTTTGTAAGACACAATGAGTGCGAAAGAATTCAACTCCACACAAAATGTTTCTAAAAGTTTTTAAGAAGTACTTTCCTTCCTCACCCGTTGCTGGATTCCTCATTAAACGATTCCCATGATGTGAGTGAGCTTAGGTGGGATCCGTGCACTCAGACCAAGGCGCTCTGGTGCCAACAAGAAAAGCTCGTTAACGCTTAAAACGGGTACAGATGACACCAGTGCTGCGCTGATGTGTGCTGGTGGCTAAGCAGGCGGCGAATAACAGGCTAATTGTGCTGGGAGCGCAAAGCAGAGAGAAGCGCCATTAAAACCGCGTTAAGCGCGAGTGGCCCAGTGGGCCGGTTTGGACCATGAAGCCACAAAACAAAAAACGTCTGCACCATGGACCAGACTCGAGGAGGAGATGTAGCGTCTGTCTGAGATGGCATAGGGGAAAAAAAGATCTCAAACAATGTGGAAACAAAATCAGTAGGGAACGTTCTGCGGTTTTGTAATTTATTTCAGAATGACCACAATCAAATCTGTCAAAGCCCCAGCCCTGACATTTCATTCAGTTCCTCATTTTGTGCGCTTCCTTTAAAAAAAAAAAAAATCCCTAAACACATCATTCTCCCCCTGAGAACGCTCCACTTGGACCTTTTGCATATTGAATCTCTTTAACTACATGGCACCAGGCTGAACTCTTTGAACTGTGGGCTCGGTCCTGAAGCTGCTCCAGCTTGGACAGCGAGACTGGTTAGATCTGGCTCTGTAATGTGGACGGGTGGAGCTCTGCCCGCTCGCCTCAGGGTCTTCATCCTGAAATGCCAAGGTAGGGTTAAGGGGCGCCCAGGAGCAGGTGGGTGAAGCTGGCACACGCTGGCCGCAGGGAGAGACCGCCACGGGGCATCGCCAGCTTGCAATGCATCATGGGATGGACACAATGGAGGCTTTAGGATGCGGAGAAGAGACTGCTAATGAGCTTGGTTGGAGTTTTCTCTTTCTTTCATACACAATGCATGTGTTTCAGACGTACACACGTTTTCTGGCTAATCAGCGAGCAGAGAGCTGAAACTGCGTCCACGGTAATTGCGGCCTGCTAATTTTCTAGGATTTGGAAACTCTAGAGAACCGCCTGTGAGGGAGGAGTGATGATTTCTCATCCATGAGGTACCTGAGGGAAAAAGCACGTGCACCTAAATACATAGATTCCTACAAGCTCCTGTGAAACATGCCTTTTGGCGACTCTAATTGCTCTAATTAAGTTGATTAAGACATGGCACTAACGAGAGAGCACCCTGGGAAGACACAGTGCATGCTGCGCTTTCATCTGTCTCTCCTGCTGCATGACTCCCGCCCACCACCCTGTTACCATCACCTTGTTTGCCCCACATGGCCGTGAGCGCCAAGGTGGACTGGCACAGCAGCTTTTGGCTCATTTTAACATGGCAGGGGATACAGAGGAACAGCGATGTGAATAGGTGAGGCGACCTAGAGTAATGCTGTCGGAATGGGAGAACTTTATACACGTGTAGCATGGAGGGACGAAGCAGAAGGACAAAGAGCTGGAAAGACGTAGAGATCTGTAGTCATATACAAAAAAATCAGCCATTTAAACGCTGAGCATCCTGCTTGAGCAGAAACAAGTTAAACAGAGCACCTTACAGAGTTAGCTTACAGTACAATAACTGCCTAATATGTTTTATAAATCTTTTTGCAAATAGCCATTAAGGATGAACTTTAATGTGTAGCAGTCGTTACTTTGCTTGGCTGAGGTTTAGATGGTTTAGTAGTTTCTTTACACTTCAGAAGTAATGCCGAGTACAAAATATTGCTGAAACATATTTTATGAACTGGAATGATGTAGTTGAGGTTGAGGAATTGCCAGAACTAGATTACACACTGCTGATTTTACACTTCCCTAGTGTTTCCAAAGGTACCATATTTTATTTAAAAGGTAGTGTTTTGGCCAAACCTATCTAAAAAATTTCAACAAAAGTTTCTAGGATCGAGGATTCAATTCCCACCTTGGGTCTGTACGCATGGAGTTTGCCTGTTCTTAGTGCTGTTCTTTCCTTGTTTTTGATCCTTTGAACTTTGGTTGACAAGGAATTGTCGCAGAACACAGCAAAACATGTTGCAGAAAACAAATTGTGGTTGAGTGTGTTAAATGTGTTTATGGAATTGTGGAGAATGTTGACGCTGAAAAAAGGAACTTTTCGACTTTGTTACTGCTAATGCAGTTTTCTCAGGGTCTATGTCATTTAATGTCTGTGAAACTGTCTGTTAATGAGAACACTGATTAATATGTTGATTAAACACCATATTATATACTAAACTAACTTATACTTAAACTAGGAATACAAAAGATATGCATGTGCTTCGGCTTTTCTGACTTCTATTATAAACTTATTGGACCAAAATATGACTAAAACTGGTAGAGGAGGCTACCAGAGGCTAATGATGGTGTAAATTTAACTTTTGGTATTATTTATAATGTTTCTTGGGATTTTTAATAAACTTTGTAATTAAAATGGTTTTGCGTGGAACAAGACACGACATTTTTTTCGTTTATTGTCAGATCCACTAAAAAACACACACTCACTCACACACACACACACACACACACACACACACACACACACACACACACACACACACACACACACAAACTATTAAATAATGAATTGGATTTTTTTTTTTATTAAAACTTATTGATATTAAATTGCGTTTTGCAAAATCACACAAAATTTATACTGATGTAAACAAAACTATATTGAAACAATATCTCAGCAGTGTAGCTTTTATCCCAGCTGTGATTCAAATCAAACAAGCATAATATATTTTCGATCATTTTGCCAATACTTCTTGCTTCATTTGGAAAGAAAAATACTGGAAGAATACAGCTTTGCCGTCAAACGCCAAACTTTAAATGGACTGTATATGCATTATATTCCTATTGTGGTTGTGATGAGACACCAAGAAAGAATGAGAGAGACAGAGAGGGAACAAAGACAAATCATTCTTCACTGGTTGTTGCCACAGAACCCAAGAACAAATTGAAAATAATTTTTTTTAATTGAGTTTCCAGATTATTCTCTTCTGCTTTTCCCCCTTTCTTCCCCAAGACGATTCAAATGGTTTGTCCAATTGGAGTGCAAAAGCAATGAAATGAAAAATATGGCAACGATCATGTCTCTTAGAATCTGACCAGGAAGTGCTAAAGGGTACACGTCCACCTTGTTCCTGAAATTACACTGAGACGCTGTACAGACATGAGCTTCCACCTACAAATATTACTCCCACTCTGAGCTGGGAATTTGAGTTCACCTAATGTGGGTGAGCAACGTTTGATAGTAGACCCTGGAGTGGAAAGTCTGAGCTTAGACTGCAGCCCACATGGTGTATTACGGCCAAGTCCGTTGAACAAATAAATATCTTTAAGTCTGGAGGAAGTGGGAGTTTTGTGTTTGAGGTTTAAAAAGCTGGACCTGGGGACATTGGTAGGGATTTCGTCAACAGGAAAAGTTAAGGAAAAAAAAAAAGAAAAAATTTAATTAGACTGAGGAAAAAACGGAGGATTCTGGCTGGTTCTGTTTGGTGTCGCTGGTTCTCTCAGCCTGACCAAACTCCTCAGCCTGCCAGCTCGTCACTGCCTACATGAAGATAAATGACATAATTAGAGTTCCTCTGTCATCAATTAAACTTGCTGGATTTGTGTTATGGACGAGTGTTTGATGAAGAGACAGGCAACAGCACAGTCGCAATTCACGCTCAATCCAGACCGGCCCGTTCACTCCAACTGGCAGCAGGAGCCCGTATGCTTGGACTTCATAGTTTCTTCACTGATCCAGGTTCTGATCAAAGGTTATAACATGGCTCCTGATATCTATATACTGCACACACACACACACACACACACACACACACACACACACACACACACACACACACACATGAGTCATGAAAGGGGAGGTACGGCTGAGGTTTAGGGAGTGCAGGTGGTGGTAGTAAGCTGGCAAGGGCTTTGCCCACTGTCCCCACATGAAGCCAACATGCAGACATACACACACTTCCACACATACACACATATGCGAACACACACATGATGCCAATACCATCTGTCATTACTGAGAACATCTGCAGCCCAAGGTGCCCTTGTCACCCACGGTTAAAGTAACAAGTCGGTTAAAGAGAAAGAGATGGACATAGGAATAAGATATATATATATATATATATAGTATGATGTACATTATATCAATATAATATGAATCGTATTATCATATTATTAACATATTATTTCCATATATATATATATATATATATATATATATATATATATATAAATTAATTGCGCTGCACTTTTTTCCAGAGCCGTATATAATTTATATACTACGTTTATTGCTATATACATACATATAGCAATAAACGTAGTGTATAAATTATATACGGCTCTGGAAAAAAATATAGGAGACCAGTGCAGCACAATTAATTTCTTATGCGTTTTTTTTTTTTGGTGGATGTATTGGTGAGATGAACAGTTTTGTTTCATTTCTTGTGAAATGCTGACAATATTTCTTCTAAACTGTAAAATGAAATATAACTATTGTTATTTAGAGTGTATATTTATGGGAAATGACATCATCACAACACATCAAAATAACCCAACATCGTGCAGTATTTGCAGAGCTTTAATAACTCAAATAGAACAAAATTCTATTAATTTGTAAACTAATTGTGATAATGCTTTGGCTAGATAACATTAAGTAATCAGTATTTGGTGGAATAATAAGCCAATCAAGCACCGTGTTTCATGAAGACCTTCCCAGGAAAGCAAGACCGAGACGTACCTCTGCTGCAGAGGAGACGTTCATTTAGAGTCACCAGTTACCTCAGAAATCAGCAATTAACAACCAGAACCTCAGATTAGAGGCGTTATGAAGGATTTACAGAGCAGAAGTAGCAGATATACATCTCAACATCAACTGTTCAAAGGCGAATATCGCGTATTTTGGATAAACGCCACTGTTTTACAGTGTAGAAAAAAATAGAAACCAGGAAAGGCCAATAAATGAACTTTTGAGTCTGAACTTTTGATTGGCAATAATATATACAGACACAGTATATTACATAAGATACATTAAATTATTAAACACAGTCCAAAGTTTATAGAAGTTCTTCATGCACGCAAAGTCCTTCTGAAGCTGTAGGAGGAACAAGACACACACACACACACACACACACACACTTCCACATATATATATACATACACACATACACACTCAATCAGTGCAGCATCTCATCTCGTCTGCCCCGGGGAGGCTCGTGGCATTCAGGTTGCGCCAAACGGCCTCTGGCAGCTTCGAAATGTAGCACCTGCAAGACAGAAGACTTTCTTTGTCTTTTCCTTATTAAAACACAGAGTAAAGCTGGTGCTGATTCACACACTCCCACACCAACAACAGCAAAAAAAAAAAAAAAAGACAGCACCAGTGAAGCAGAGGCAGGCGCCAGACGCTGTGAGATTCCTCTTTTTTTTTTTCCTAAAGTGTTATGTCGGTTGTTTTAATGCGAGTCTGTAAGTTATTGGAGTCATGTGTTGCTGTATTCCCTGAGTGGTGTGTGTGTGTGTACGTGTGTATGTGTGTGTGCGCGCGCGCGTGTGTGTGTGTGTGTGTGTGTGTGTGTGTGTGTGCCCATGTGTGTGTGTGTAAAGCAGATGGTATCACAGTCCTGTTGTGCCATGATATAAAATCTGTTCAGCACTGTCCTCCATCTGTGTCGTGTAAACCCTGAACCCATGGACTGAAGCCTGATGCTGACCTCAGTGTGACCTTTCATCTCCCTGAACCCTACATAGATACAGACGTCAAGAACTGGCATTATTATTATTATTATTATTATTATTATTATTATTATTATTATTATTATTATTATTATTATCATCACATAATTTTAATTTCAGTCTGGTATAGTAAATTGTGCAAATAAATAATATTGTATAGTTGTTTAACTTGTAGAAAATAATGAAATGAATAATAATACAAATAACAATATAAACCTGCACAGGGAAATTTGAAAATATAAAACTTGAGATGTTTAGAGGTCAAGAAAATTTGAATACTTTTAATTAAGTTACTTATGATTTTTTTCTCCATTAAATATAATTTCATTAAATATAATTTCATTATTCTGACTCCTAAAGCTTACTTTCTTTTTTTCATCCATGCAAGTCCATCCTCACTTTAAGCTTTACACATATTTACCTCATGTAGATAGTTCAGTTGCGTGTATGTGTGTGTGTGTGTGTGTGTGTGCGTGTGTGTGTGTTTCTGCTCCACTTCTGTTTAACTCCTCTTTAGAACACCCTGTTTCAGTGTTTATGTAAATGAGCTACTGTTGAGCCACACCCCTCCAGAGAGCTTCAGAACTAAGCAACAAGTTTCTTATGAGGTCACAATAAGGGTTAAATGTTATCAGCTTGTGTATGTTCTGGCCAGTACAGAAATGGAGACAGAACAAAATGCTAGCAAAGTTTTTCCTTTTGATTTTCTGTTTGTCCTCACACACACACACACACACACACACACACACACACACACACACACACACGTATACGAAAGATGTGTAAAGCTGCTTTGCGACAATAACAATTGTTAAAAGCTCTATACAAATAAAAATTGGATTGAATGAAGTTGAATTGCGAGCGATCTGTATGTCTAAAAATGGTGAAAAACTAAAATTTTTAAGTCTCAACTGTAACAAACCATATCTAATCTAACATGCGATTTTTATTATTTGAGCTGTCACATTTGTTACATTTGATGTGATGTGGATTCACAGCCATGCTGATATTCAGTACAACAGCATGACCTTGAGTGTGCTATTGCTTTTTTACAACATTTCCATAAACACAATTTATTATGATTTGTTGGTTTATTTAGGTAGTTATTTAGCTACGCCAACACATCTAGCGCATCTAGCGAAACTAACCACGACTGGTGGAGTTGGCGAACAACAGTGTAATTATCAGTGGTACTCTTTAGACAAAAGGTCCTGAAAAACTTACAAGATTTACTTTATATTTCTACTTTAGAATATCAGCAAGCTTCAAGTCTGCGGATACTCACTAATCGTCTATACCGCTTTATCCCGTATTCAGCGTCTTGGGGGACTGGAACATATCCCAGAAAGCTTAAGGCGGGGTACTCCTTGGACAGGGTGCCAATCCATCTCAGGCCACACACATACAGCTTGCAAAAGTATTCGGCTCCCTTGAACTTTTCCACATTTTGTCACATTACAGCCACAAACATGAATCAATTTTATTGGAATTCCACGTGAAAGACCAATACAAAGTGGTGTACACGCGAGAAGTGGAACGAAAATCATACATGATTCCAAACATTTTTTTTTACAAATAAATAACTGCAAAGTGGAGAGTGCGTAATTATTCAGCCCCCAGTGCAGTCAGTTGCCCATAGACATTGCCTGATGAGTGCTAATGACTAAATAGAGTGCACCTGTGTGTAATCTAATGTCAGTACAAATACAGCTGCTCTGTGACGGCCTCAGAGGTTGTCTAAGAGAATATTCGGAGCAACAACACCATGAAGTCCAAAGAACACACCAGACAGGTCAGGGATAAAGTTATTGAGAAATTTAAAGGAGGCTTAGGCTACAAAAAGATTTCCAAAGCCTTGAACATCCCACGGAGCCACTGTTCAAACGATCATTCAGAAATGGAAGGAGTACGGCACAACTGTAAACCTACCAAGACAAGGCCGTCCACCTAAACTCACAGGCCGAACAAGGAGAGCGCTGATCAGAAATGCAGCCAAGAGGCCCATGGTGACTCTGGACGAGCTGCAGAGATCTACAGCTCAGGTAGGGGAATCTGTCCATAGGACAACTATTAGTCGTGCACTGCACAAAGTTGGCCTTTATGGAAGAGTGGCAAGAAGAAAGCCATTGTTAACAGAAAACCATAAGAAGTCCCGTTTGCACAGCAAACATGTGGAAGAAGGTGCTCTGGTCAGATGAGACCCAAATGGAACTTTTTGTCCAAAATGCAAAACGCTATGTGTGGCGGAAAACTACCACTGCACATCACTCTGAACACACCATCCCCACTGTCAAATATGGTGGTGGCAGCATCATGCTCTGGGGGTGCTTCTCTTCAGCAGGGACAGGGAAGCTGGTCAGAGTTGATGGGAAGATGGATGGAGCCAAATACAGGCCAATCTTGGAAGAAAACCTCTTGGTGTCTGCAAAAAAGACTTGAGACTGGGGCGGAGGTTCACCTTCCAGCAGGACAACGACCCTAAACATAAAGCCAGGGCAACAATGGAATGGTTTAAAACAAAACATATCCATGTGTTAGAATGGCCCAGTCAAAGTCCAGATCTAAATCCAATCGAGAATCTGTGGCAAGATCTGAAAACTGCTGTTCACGAACGCTGTCCATCTAATCTGGCTGAGCTGGAGCTGTTTTGCAAAGAAGAATGGGCAAGGATTTCAGTCTCTAGATGTGCAAAGCTGGTAGAGACATACCCTAAAAGACTGGCAGCTGTAATTGCAGCAAAAGGTGGTTTTACAAAGTATTGACTCAGGGGGCTGAATAATTATGCACACCCCACTTTTCAGTTATTTATTTGTAAAAAATTTGGAATCATGTATGATTTTCGTTCCACTTCTCACGTGTACACCACTTTGTATTGGTCTTTCACGTGGAATTCCAATCAAATTGATTCGTTTGAGGCTGTAATGTGACAAAATGTGGACAAGTTCAAGGGGGTCGAATACTTTTGCAAGCCATTGTATATACTTATTCAGACATTACGTGCTTGAGAACGCCAGTTAGCCTAATCTACATGTCTTTGGACTGTGGGAGGAAACCGGAGTATGCGGAGGAACCAAGCACAGGGAGAACCTGTAAACTCCATGCACACAGAGACGGGAATCGAGTATGGCTAGGAATCAAACCCGGACCCTGGAGGTGCAAGGCGACAGTGCACTACACCACTACACCCAAATAACACAATCTCAAATAACTCACTCACTCATCTTCTGTACCGCTTTATCCTGTATTCAGGGTCGTGGGGACATGGAGCCTATCCCAGGAGGCTTAGGGCACGAGGCAGGGTACACCCTGGACATGGTGCCAATCCATCACAGGGCACACACTCATACACTCACACACTCATTCACACAGTATGGACAATTTGGGAACGCCAATTAGCCTAATCTACATACCTTTGGACTGTGGGAGGAAACCGGAGTACCCGAAGGAAACCCACCAAGCACAGGGAGAACATAGAGACACAGAGACGGGAATCGAGCCTGGCCGGGAATCAAACTCGGACCCTAACCACGACACCACTACACCCAAATAACCCAATCTCAAATAACTTTAAATGGACAGCAAGTGTGCTATTATAAAGTAGGATATAAGTTAAAATCCCAATCCCTCGTTCCACACAGCAAGTAGTGCCCTTGATCAGGGGTTAGAGAGTGATTTGGGATTCAGCCTTGTAGCTCACTTTATCTGTGAATACAACAACATGGACGGTTATTATTAAGGAGACGGTGTGTTGTTTAAGATGATGTTTAACATAACGTTATTAGATGTGTGTGTTTTTGCTGAAAGTGTGTATGTGATTGGTTTTGAATGTGGGTTGCGGCCCGTAGCTGCCCTCTCCTCAGTACTACAGAACTACTTGCTGTGACTGACAGTTAGTGTAATTAATGTTTGGGACGCGTTGGGACGAGTGCTGTTATGCTACAGTATACTGTGTATCACCACTCGTTGAACGCTTCTCGTCCAATCAGATTACTCGGCCTGAAGCAACCGTTGCATGCTGCGCATCACATGTGTATGTTAGATCTAAAGTATAACATTGTGTATAGAGTATGAGGCATTTATGTAGTGCTGTTTTTAGTGTTCTTGGTGCTAGATTGAGTCATGAGTTGGCTGCGTTTCCACGTAGGATGTAAATGTTGTATATGAGTTACAGCCTTCAGTTGAGCTGCTACCATAAAGATAGCAATGGTGCTCTTTAAAAGATGTCCCCAAAGGTTTAATCCTTCCAATCTGACAGGAAGTTGAACATTATTCGGTCAAAAGTATGCGGACACCCGCCCACGACACCCGCAAAGTTGGACACACTAACGTCCCTCTAAAAGCGCTATGAAGACATGATGTGTGGATATTAGACTGGAGGAACTCGAATGTCCTGTGCGGATTATTGATGATAGTAATAATTATGAATGTTTTAGCACCATGTAATAATCATTTCGCCTTGTGAAGGTGGACAGAGGCTCGGTCTCAGGACGGACAGATGTGATGAGCATCAAAACCCAAACGAGGGCGCCAGAGACTCTGCAGAAACTCACACACACACACACACACACACACACACACACCATGATGAGTGAGCCGAGAGCCCTGAGGACACCCTCTATGTAGGAAAGAGGACAGGTTTGGCTTTCTGTGTGTGTGTGTGTGTGTGTGTGTGTGTGTGTGCATGCATGTTCGGAGGGGGGGTGCAGTTAATAATCCTGTGTCTAGCCATTCGATATATTTAACCCTATGGAGAACTAACAGAGAGAGAGAGAGAGAGAGAGAGAGAGAGACAAAAAGATAGACAGGAGACAGAGACAAGGAGAGAGAGACAGATTATAAGAGAGAGACAGTCTGGTCATTATGTTCTTTTGCAGTCTGTTAACATTGTCACTTTGGGTTTTTTTTTTTTTTTTTTTGGGACGCTGCAACTCGAAGCAGGCCTGGCATCAGGTTCTATAAAACACACACACACACACACACACACACACACACACACACACACACACAATAGTCTGCTTTATAAGGTGCCCACCAATACCATGGCAACCCCTATGTCCTTAGCGAGAGAGGTTGCTGTATGCCAAAAAAACGCCATGGTAACTTCGGACAAAAAAAAAAAAAAACAATGTTGTGTTGTCCAGAAGCGTTTGGAGGTTATTAAGGAGATGAAAAGCAGCGAGAGAGAGAGAGAGAGAGAGAGAGAGAGAGAGAGAGAGAGAGAGAGGAAGAGGTCTGACAGTAAGACATGTTTGGCTTGTAGGGTTACACTTACAGCAAGAATAACAGTAAAGAAGTCCATATAAACTCTGTATACTGTGTGTGTGTGTGTGTGTGTGTGTGTGTGTGTGTGTGTGTGTGTGTGTGTGTGTGTGTGTGAGCGTAAAGCAGGGTGCAAAAGTTTGTTCACTCTTTGTGGACCCTTCACCCTTTCAAATAGTTGTTCGTCAAAGAAAACCGTGTTCTGAAATCCGTGTATGGCGAGTCCACGCTGTTACTATGGAAACGATAACGATTACGTCATCAACTTTCAAAACCTAGTTAAAGGTTTATCACTAGCTGTTGTGTAGAATGAAGTGTCTAAAGTTTAAATACATGAATTATGATCATATTAATATGAATATGTGTAAATATTCAATACACAGGGAGAAGCTGGTCTCTGTCTACATAGTGTGTGTGTGTGTGTGTGTGTGTGTGTGTGTGTGTGTGTGTGTGTGTGTGTGTGTGTGTGCTTGACAGTGAGAGTATGTATTTCCATATTGCCTGGGGGTGATGTGGCAGGCTGCACACTCTCAGCTGTATGTGTGTGTGTGTGTGTGTGCGTGTGTGTGTGTGATCAAGCCTAGGGTAGATTAGACCCAGAGTCTGTTTCCACAAAGTGCCCTGTGTAGTGCTCTTTAATTCCTCCAAATTAGCACCCTATCGGACGCCCCCCCCCCTCCCCACTTCTTCTCACACACACACACACACACACACACGGTTGTCCCTCTGCGCTCACAGTACCAAAAGTAAGTCTCTCTCATTTTTTCTATTTCTATCACACGCACACACACACACTTAATATATTGCACATGTGCATTCTGTGCTTGCCTAATCGACACATGATGTACAGATGAATATACAATACACTCATGCGCACACTCTGTATCTCTCTCACACACACACACACACACACACACACACACACACACATTCCCTTAACACACTTTCTCACAGACTTCTTGCCAATTGGACCAATCTGCCATCTGCATTCATGCTGCCTTTTTCCCATTGAGGTTGAAGCATGTTTGCAGCCGTCACACACAATGCAGTCAGCAGCCCGGCGACATTACAGCAGGCCGGAACGACAGCCGAAAGCTTTATTCCCTTAATGAGCCATCTTTTCCTCCCCCTTTACCCCATACATTGTGTGGGATGGAGATAAGCTCCGGGCCTGCTCCGCTTCCAAAACCCTTCCAGCGCAGACTGGGGACCGGTTCCAGTGGAGAGCGCGATGTATAGCTCAGTGTTACTGGCTAATTGGTGGCGGCAGTGAAGGCGCCAATTGGTGTTAATGAGAAACGATATGAGTGGATCGATAGGTGTGAGGTTGTGAGGTTGTGTGTATTTACTCAAGCTGAATGGAAAGCATGAGATATCAAAAGAAAAAAAACTTACCTAAAAACTAGGCATGTACCATGAAATACAGAACTGATAAATACATTCATTTTTAAATCTTAAATAATTCTTTTGATTCTGTAAAGCTGCTTTGCGACAATGTCAATAGTTAAAATTGAATTGAATTGAATAAATAAATAAATAAATAATTGTTGTACATAAATTTGTCTAAAATGTGTTAAATAAATTACTTAATAAAGGAGAAATATAATACACTACATTAAACTTTTAAACTATAAACTACTCTAATAAACTATAATAATATAATAAATGTTTTATACAAAACTTTTACCATTAAATCAGTTTGTTTTCAATTAACTATATTTGATTAACTTTTTTAAGTTAACTTCATGATATAGTGGTACCTCAGCGTACGAACGCCCCACTTTAAGAATTTTTACCTCAAGAGCTGAAATTTTGCAAGAAATTTAAATGTTAAATGTTAAACCTTAAGAACTTACCTTGTCGAGATACCACTGTACAAAAGAACTTACCAGTTTAGCGCCTCTAGTGGAAATTAAGCTGAATTACATCCAACATGGCCATCAACGCACTGAGTTAGAGACTAGTAAAGAAATAAACAGATATTTTCTAGGTTGTGTAAGTTGAATGTTATTTCAGCAATTTAAGCACACAACCCAGTGTCAGATTACAAAACGTATGTCGCAGTGTTTATTGAAATTAGCTGCATTAACTGCAGAGGTGTCAAGTAACGAAGTACAAATACTTCGTTACTTTACTTAAGTAGAAATTTTGGGTATCTATACTTTACTGGAGTAATTATTTTTCAGCCGACTTTTTACTTCTACTCCTTACATTTTTAAGCAATTATCTGTACTTTCTACTCCTTACATTTTAAAAATAGCCTTGTTACTCTATTTTTATGATCAGAACGCGCAACCCCCCCCCCCCCCCCAGTCGCATGATCAAAAAGCGAGACCTTAATGCTTTTTCACGGTACTTTTACTTTTATACTTTAAGTAGTTTTGAAACCAGTACTTTTAAACTTTTACTTAAGTAAAAAGCTTGGGTTGATACTTCAACTTCTAAAGAAGTATTTTTGAACCCTAGTATCTATACTTCTACTCAAGTAATGAATGTGAATACTTTTGACACCACTGATTAACTGTAGGGTTCTTCCTATTGCGTAATGTGATTTTCCAATATCTCACTGTTGTGACTATAAAATGTTCAACCGAGATACATTATAGTGTAATAAAAGTAATTTGTGTGATTATGCTGAAAACAAATATCTAATAATTTCCTCACTGCTAACTTGTTAAACTGAAATGAGTTAAACTGAAAAAGGGTCATTTTACAATAAAATTGATATTATAAAATAATATCGCTCAGTTTTAATAAGAATTATATTGTACTATTATCTGCACACAAAAAAGACCTCCATGGTTAAACTTTTAGCTTGCTTTATTATTTAAACAAAAGCAACTATGAAATGTTGTCTATTTAGCTAATTTGGCGATTTAGAAAATTAGACAATTGTGAGATGAATTTCTATTTACGGCAGGAGAAACTTCATTTACAGTAGATGGGTTTGTTATATGGGTTGCTGGTGGCTCTGTACATCCTCTGATTTGACGAATTCTAGAACCAACGGTTAAAATGTGTTTTTCTTTGCACATCTACGACTTCTGGTTGTTGAATTTGTCCAGACAGATGCCCTGTGTCGCATTGATGCAACAACTCGTATCAAACATCCACAAATAACCTTTATTAGCAACTAAAGCTGCGAAATCGTTTTTACTTAGAAGACACTATGGTGGCGAGAGAACGTGTGCCTGACTACTTTTGATTGATTTTATTTGATCATTTTGAATTATTTCATGCCCATCTTGTCCTAGCTAGATCCGATCAGAAAGCTGGCACAAAAGTTTTGGCTCCCTCTGCCCAGTCCAGTCCAGTGTGGCGTTTGCTGCAGTCGAGACGATGCGGAAGGAAGAAGATGAGGCTTTGCACTAGGATTAGGATGAAGCCAATCATGTATGGAGTAAGATAGCTTTCTCTCACTGAAGGGGATTAGGAACATTTTCATGGTTTAATTCACAGGTTTAGTATGCTACTATGAGTTTGCATGAAGTGTGTGTGTGTGTGTGTGTGTGTGTGTGTGTGGGTGGGTGGGTTAAAAGCAAGACGTGATGACTATTTGGGTGTTCAGTGTACTAATCTCCTCTCTCCCGAGCATCTGGAGCACTGGGTACACACACACACACACACACACATACACAGAGCTATCTGGGATGGCAGAAGGCCTGGGCACCGGAGTTTGCCCAGCGTTGGCACCATGGCTGGTCACTGGAGCTTATAACACAGAGGTGTGTGTGTGTGTGTGTGTGTGTCTCTGTCTGGGCTCCATCTCACTTTACACTACTATGGTTTTAGTGAGTCGAGACGCTGGAGTAGAGAACGAGATTAAAAACAATATTTTGTTGAACGCACCTCTCTCTCTCTCTCTCTCTATCTCTCTCTCTCTTTCCCCAGATGCTCAGGTCAGACTGCAACAGCTGGTTCTCCATTTGCTAGGACCAAGTGTTGCCACAGATTGATGTGAGTGTGTGAGAGAGGGAGAACAATTTTATTGATTCATCATAAATATTCATCACACCATCCACATTTATAGCCAAATCATTCTCATTTATGCCACTTCACTCCGTCTTCCTTTCCTATTCCTGTTTTTTTTCCCCTCTATGACTATTTTTATCCAACAAAAAAAAAGGGAGAAGAATAAAGTTGAAGTTTGAAGTCAAAAACGCTTTCTGAAATCGAGCAGCGCATGAGAGGGGATGAACGGTTTGTGAGGGATGAGGGAGAAAGCCAAGGAATAGAGGGTCAGGAATCGCCAATGAGGTGCAGAAAGAGAGGGAAAGGTAGCGTGAGCGAGAGAGAGAGAGAGAGAGAGAGAGAGAGAGAAAGTCGGGTGTTGAAGATAAATGAAAGCAGGGTCTTAGCCAAATAATTAAAAAAGAAGGAAGGAATAAAAGAGACTGAGAGAGTTGCACAGTCAGAATTAATCCCCCTTTTATCAATCAGTGAATAATGATCCAAAAACAAAGAGTTTTTTCTCCTAAGCCCTCTTTATTAAAAAACTTGCCAATGCCAATTGCACTTGAGTCTTTTCCACAGGGGTACAAAGAGAATTAGCATAACAAAACTTCAAGCAAATACAGATATCATTTGTATTGTATGTCAGTGCATTCAGGAATTTGGCTTATTGTCGAGTAATATATTGCGCTAATAAACATAAACTGCGCACGTTTTACATCAAATAAGTGTAAAAAAGTAGCACATTTTGTTCACTAAGCTCCTCCATAACTACAGTTGCTGTACGTGTCCTTCAGCTTTGGCCATCAAACGTTTTCCCCAATCCGTCCACGTTTCCAATCTTGATGTCTCGCACCTCGGCCATCCAGTGAACCCCCCCCCCTACCCCTCCCCACCCCGCTATGTCTCCCTGCTAGGGCGCTGACCCTCAAAACCCCCCACCACCAGGCCTGCTTCCTCATCTGGAAGTCCAACCCTCGTCCCAGTGCCAACTGCCACGCTTGCTCCCTGGAAGCTTCTAGAAACTCAACGATTGGCCGGTGCAAAGCCAGGGTCCGGTGAGCGACACTTGTTTCGTCCAATAAGACAAGCCGTCCAATGGAGTCATGCGCACTATATAGGATTTGGTCCGGTCCTGGGGAACATCACGTCTGATTTTTTTTTGTTGTTGCGCCAATCAGAAAGCTGAAAAGGTGCCAGGAAGGCGGAGCTTCCTTCAAGCTAGGATCCAAAATGGTGGCTGGTTCATTTACGGCGGTTCATCCTCTGGCACAAAATGGAGATGATTTGCTCCTTTGGCTGGGCTGCAAGTAAAGGACAATGTTATACCACGTAAAGCCGGCCAGCTGACTAACAAAGCCACGAACGGTTCCCCCAATCCCGGGGCCGTCAGCTATGTGTTCTGCTTATAAGGTCACGGTGGAAAATGACCAAACGTGAGCTGGCAGTGAATGTCATTGTGTCGGGTCTTTAGAGAACCAGCAGCCTGGATTTGAATTTCACGCAGACATTATTTTATCCCATTTGTTTTTAAAGAGCATTCTGCTGCATTATCTAGTAGATAATATGTTTTATTTAAGGTTGATTTTCTGGGCTAGACATCACATTACAACTGTCAGTCATTTAAATGCCATGAATCATGGAGCATCATCTGAAAATAAACATTTAGAAATGTGTGAATGGACCAGTTGATATGAATTTTAATCAGACTTATGCAATAATGCACAGGCTTGAAATATACGTGGTGGGTAAGCAAACTATTAAGTGTGTCATTCTTCTTAATCCACGTCATTGACTTCAACTATTCATTTATTAATGATGTCATAGTTTTAACCAATTGCAGGCATGTTTAATGTTGTTGACAAAAACCTACAGCTTGTCATGTTACACACCATGCAGAGTGTGGACTGCATGATACATACGCTGTGTTTGTAATATGTTAAAAAAGATGAGTTTATCAATGGTAGATCATCCTGACCAACATGGTCAAGCTATTCAGCATCCTATGAAAGGTTGTTACTATAGCAACGATAAATCTTCCAAAAAAGGGACAATCAAGGACTGTTACAGTATGTGTTCTACATTTTAGTGATAAATGTTGGTTGTATTGTTTCAAACATGGCGATTGGTTCAAATAACTGGGAAACTGCCAGTCTCTTATGAGGAGCGTTAAAGTCAAACCAGGACTTTTGATTGTGAAGAATAACAGTTATGTGTGTAAAAACTCTCTTTTTTCTCTCTAGAATCCCCTGCTACCCTAATGCACTTTCCACTAGTGCTGGTATACCATGAAGGTAAAAAATGTTCTCAGTACACCAATGTCACAGACTGCTTGCTTTACGTCTGGCCTCCCAGGAACTCCTTCAACGTGTGTAAATGGTGTAAAGTCTTCTGGAAATGTCTATTGGTTTTCATAAGAAATGTATGTATTGACTTGAACGCCCATTTTATTTAGTTATGCTAATCCAAATACAAGCCAACATACAGTATTATGACATAGTGCTGTGACATACTGTAGTGTTAACTGTACAAAGGCAATCAAACAAGATTATAACGGCAAATTTACCTAGTTACCGATCTTTGTCACCGATTATCAAATATACACTTCTGATACGATACGATACGATACGATACGATACGATACGATACGATACGATACGATATGATACGATACGATACGATATATTATACAGGTCCTTGTTGTTAAAGACAATAATTATCAATCATCTATTAATAATTATTTAGCCACTTCTGCAGGACACTATTAAAAAAGAAAGTTGAATGTAAGAAACATAAAGCTTGTGGTGCTGTGCCTATGGGGATAAGCCTTACCAGATGTGTGTAGAACTATTAACAGTTTCAGATATATTTTTTAATATAAAACAAACGAACAAACAAACAAAAACCATCAGTTAATTTTAACCTGCCGAAAAAGACTGGATGATCTATTGTTCCAATTTTGTTCACTAGATATAATCTTTTTCCTCTGACTTTTTGTGTAAATCATATGGATGTCCTGTAGTGATGGACTTGGTGTGTGCCATGCTGATAATGCAACGGGAATAAAAAAGGTCATAAAAATATAATTTATTAATTTTTTTTTTTTTTTTTTACCAAATTTTGATTCTATCCTGAAACTTGTGACTTGCTTAGAAAACAAGAGTTCAGGATTGTCCTGACATTTTGTATTAGCTTTAAGCTAACTGTGAGTTAACCCTCCTCACACGTTGTGCTAACAACGGTCTAACCGGGAGATCAGGAGATGCCAGAATTGTACGAGTCAAACCCGCAACCTCAATGATTTGAAACGTGAACCTGCTGCAGATAGTTGAAATTAAATTGCAAAGCAGTGACAAAGCCTAGACGGCGGACTTACCGAGCGTGATTATAGTCTGAGAAGTGAGCCAAGAGAGCAGATGAACGTGAATACACTGTGGATGCCTGGAGGGGGGTGCAAGCGGGAGCAGGAAAGGGACAGATGATGGGACATGTGTGTGTTTTATCAAAGAAACTCTCCGGTGGATAAGTGCTTGTCTTTAAAGAAGAGCCAGGGAAAGAGATGCGTATGGGCGTGTCTTTAACTCCTAGGGATTAATTTTTGAGCAAACAACAAAAAAAAAGCATTCCCATCATTTTGTTATTTTACATTTTTTGAAGGTGGCCAAAGAAAAATATCAGAGCGACTTTGATATTTAAAATTGTAACCCAAACTGAGCTACGAGGTTCAGCTGGGAAGTGTCCCGTCCTCTTATCAACTTCAACAATCACCTGTAACGTAACAACGGCCCCGGTCAGGTTCGCCGCTTTATTTCAGGACACTGTATTTGTGCTGAAGAGAAAGACCTGTTGGCCTAAAATCCTCCACGAAATCAGAGCCTTATAATCCAAGTAGCTTGATCACGTTTACTTATCAGTTAGCGTTTCAAGAGACAAATCAGTTCTTTTTAAGTGCAGGGCTTTTCACACAGAGATCTCCTTGATCCTCATACCCTTTTCTTCTTCGGATTAATCCAGCTAGCATACACGCAACATGTTTAGCATCACGATTTGAACGCAAAAAAATTAGGGGAAAAATATAAAAACAACAAGTTTTTGAAGTCCAGATAAACATGTTTGCTTAATATTTTTGTTTATATTATAATATTTTGCATGGTGTATGCTTATCAAAATGAACAAGCTTATTTCCTTCTCTATCAACTAAAGACATTAGACAAAGTTAACAATCGAGCTAGCAAGAAATATATATATATATATATATATATATATATATATATATATATATATATATGTACAAGTAGAGTTGTAAGTATAGTATAGTTGTAAAGATGTTATATAGACACCTCACAAGGCAACAAAACTGGACAAAAACTGGAAACTGGATTGGTTTTCAGGGTCGAGACTGCACCATCTGGCCATCGACCGAGGTGGTGAATTGATACTTAAAGGTGCAGTGTCATATTTTTAACGCCCCCTGCTGCTTGTGCACTGAACTGCAATTGTGTGTAAAACTGCAAGCTTTTTTTTTAAATCAAAATTCAAATGAAATCACTTTTGCTCTGCGAGTTACTTTTTGTTGCTTTATTCTGTCTGGGGGGTGGGGAGGGGGGGGGGGCTGAATTTTAATTAATAAAAGTTTCAACAAAAACTTGAAGAAATGAAGGAACTAGTGAGATCAATCACATGGCAATACTTTAAATCAGTGTAATATAGTTTTTTAACATCACACATTCGTAACAATTCTATAGAGTTTGAGAGAAATTAAACAATAGAATGAAATCTCTTTTATTATGTATTGTGTAATATCTATAAAAAAATATTATTATTCATTCATTCATTCATTCATTCATCTTCTATACCGCTTTATCCTGTATTTAGGGTTGCGGGGACCTGGAGCCTATCCCAGGAGACTCAGGGCACCAGGCAGGGTACACCCTGGACAGCGTGCCAATCCATCGCAGAGCACACACACACACACACACACTCATTCACTATGGTCAATTTGGGAACGCCAATTAGCCTAATCTGCATGTCTTTGGACTGTGGGAGGAAACCGGAGTACCCGGAGGAAACCCACCAAGCACGGGGAGAACATGCAAACTCCATGCACACAGAGATGGGAATCGAGCCTGGCTGGGAATCGAACCCAGACCCTATTATTATTATTATTATTATTAATTCATTCATTTTCTATACCACTCAATCCTGCGTTCAGGGTAGCGGGGGACCTGGAGCCTATCCCAGGAGACTTCGGGCACTAGGTGTGGGTACACCCTGGACAGGGTGCCAATCCAATAATAATAATAATAATAATAATAATAATAATAATAATAATAAATTATGATCATGCAGTATCAATTCAGGTTGAGTCTACAGGCCAAATTAATACAGAAAATATAATTGTTTATCCCTGACAAATGTCTATGCCTATTTTATCATCACTGTACAGTACCTGATATTACTGATGATAGTTGATCCTGTCTTGATTACTATAATTACACCACCAGTTTCATATCCATCTTAAGTCTTGATTCCTGAGTTTAACATCCACAGCTAAATGAGTCATTTGTGTTATTTTTGTATTTTGCACACATCAATTCCTCACACTCAAGATTTTTTTTATTTAATTAAAGCCAGATGAACAGGTTGGTGTTGAAGTATCCAGTACGAGTCCCAGGCTCGATGTAGGCCATATGAAACACCCCCTACGCACTTGGCTCTCTCAGGCATCCTGACACCAGAATCTATAATAACATATAATAAAACTATAATGTTGCAGGATCAAAATAACTTTCTGTGAAAATGTTTTCAAAAAAAAAAACTTTCCACTGTGTTCTGAGCCTGAAGTAATAACTTGAGTTGGAAAGCATGGAGGTGATCCGTCCAGCTCGCCACCAATGAACCCAGCTTTCAGTTCATTACTGCATGAGTGTGTGCAGAAGTGTGGACAGCACTCCGAGCTCAGGTTCAGCAGGAGAAGGCCTGAGAGCAGACCCAAACTAATACATAAAACACCACCATGCAAACTGTGTGTGTGTGTGTGTGTGTGTGTGTAGGATTTCAGTATGTACATCATGCGTGTATTTCTATGGCATCTAAGACCAAATCTGTGCATAAAACATACATGGAAATATGAAATATGAAAATAAAACGTTCATGCAAATATGTTTATGTGTCTCTCTGTGTCTGTGTGATGAGCATGCACGTGCGTTTGTGTCTAGTGCAAGCACTGTAGTAACACAGCGTGCATTTGCGCGCGTGTATTATCAGCACGCGCGCGTCTGAATGTGTGTGTGTAGTGCATTTACTCAGCTCTGCGTGTGTGTGAGCGCGTGCACTACTACAGCATGTGCACCTGCGTGCGTATTGCATGTACGTCATTGACACGGTGTGCGTGTGCGTGCGTGCGTGCGCGCGCGCGTTTGTGTGTTCAGAGCTGGTTTTTCTATTTGTGGTCAGTGCGCGAGACTCTCATTAGTGTAAAACACCCCGCGACGAAGGCGATGTGTGCGGACCGGTGCACCCCCCCCCCCCTCTCTCTCCTTCTCTCCGTCCCTCTGCCTCAGAAGCCCTGATGTAAACTTTACACTTTGAAGTGTGTTCACAGTTTGTGATGAGTAAAACGTGTCCATGTGCTTGTAGCTGTGAGGCTCAGCTGAAGAAAGACCCGGTGTAAGCTGGTATCACCTGCATTCAGTCTGTAACTAATTCTTTAAATAATTCATAATATGCTTTAAATTTTATATATGTATTTATTATTATTTATTTTTATTCTAAAATTAAGGTATCAAAAAATCAAGGTATTTCTTAATTTCTTTTGCTCTCAGTAACGTCTTAAGTATATATTTGAACACTTTCTGTGATTGAGCAATTAAATAAGTTAACTTTTCTATCAAACCAAACAAAACAATTACAACACACTACTGATGTTTTTCGTTATAACATGTTTTATTTATAACTTCTTTCGATTATATACAGAAAAAGTCGAAAAAAATCTATACACATTTCAGGAAAAGAAAATCTTGTATAAATATTTTAATTCTAAATGTATTGCTATACTATTTTTTTTTCATTTATTTATTATAATTTTTATTATTTTTTAAAGGTTACATTGTGGATTGTGGATTTATTTGGGTTATATATAAATTCTTCGAGTTACTTTAATTGAAACTGATTGCTAACGCTCACGCACGCACACACACACACACGTGTAACCAATTTACATGCTGTTCAAATTAAATTGGCAGGTTATAATAAAATAATATAAGAAGTAGATTAAGAGTGTTTTAATATTACAAAACGAATTCGAGAAAATAAAAAAGATTTGTTAAAAATATTTATCGTAATTTAATAAACAAAAATCCAATCTATTTAGAATTTGGTTTAAGAAACTATGGGGTATTCTGTAATAATAAAAAATCAATCTTGTTTCTATTTTATATAATTGTTTTTTTTTGTTTGTTTGTTTGTTTTTATTACATAAAAAGAAAAAATACGTAAGGCAGAAAGTTTTATTATTTTTGAAAAAGATGATGATAATGATGATTATTATTATTTTAAAAATTACAAAGAAATAATTAATTCATTAAAATAAATTCATAAAAATAATAACAACAACAATCATATCTAACTTACATTTAAAAATATGGGCCCGGTTTCTCGATAACGCACACTATTCGCGCGCTAAGAAGACTCTTAAGATATATCTTACGTTAAGTGATAACTTTTCTAAGTGTATTTCTCGAACTGTCTCTTAGGAGTCTTCTTAAGTCGCTGCCTCTTACGTCCGACGTTACGCTGCGCTGTCTACAGTGAAGGTCCTGAATTAGCGGACATCGGTGGCTCTGGAATCGATTTTTGACTCCTTTTGCATGACAGTGTTAAGAAAGACGGCACTTTCTATGCAAATTAAACATTGCACTAAATTCTTTTAATAGCGTTTATTTCGACATGTGTTAACTTAACAATAACATGCCATAATAGACAAATATATAAATTAATATTAATTAATATAATAATATAATATATAATATTTTCATGTAACATATGGCCGTGAAACGAACCGGGTATACAATCATAGTTGATGGACAAACAGCTGATAACACTCTTCACCAGCTTCAGAAACAATGTGAAGTGTCAGTTGTTGGGGTTGTATAGGGCACTTATGGAATGAATAGGATGAGATGACAGAGTGGAGGTTTAATACCCCTATCTCACACGCGGGGCCGTAAGTGCGGTTCATTATGATTCGGCGCGAGTTTTGGTGCTGTTATTACGTTTCCATTTTACCACGCAAAAAAAATAAACATGTGGAAGCTCGCGGACCTTGCAGATCTTCGCGGACGTCGGGCGCCGGTCACTCGAGGCGGCTCACGGTGCCTAATACCCCTCTCTCACCTGTGTGGTGCCTAATACCCCTCTCTCACCTGTGTGGTGCCTAATACCCCTCTCTCACCTGTGTGGTGCCTAATACCCCTCTCTCACCTGTGTGGTGCCTAATACCCCTCTCTCACCTGTGTGGTGCCTAATACCCCTCTCTCACCTGTGTGGCCTGACTCATCTCCGTGAGCTGCCGCGATTGCCCACCACGTTCCTTTAACGTTCCGCGAAGTTCTACAAAGTCTGCAAGCTTCCGCGAGGACCAGCAAAAAATTAAACGTTGAATTTTTCACGCGGAAAGATGGAAACGTAATCACAGCGCAAAGACTCGGGGTGAATCATGATCAAGCCTACGGCCACAGCGCGAGACCGTGCAGGTGAGATAGGGTTATAACACACCGCATCTCACACCGAGTCACACCGCATAAGTGAATACTGTAGGGGTATTAAACATTACAATCACCCAGAAACATGAATGGATGCGGGGTTTGAAACTCCAATGGTGATTTTCTCATAATCAAATTTCATAAAAATAAAACGTGTCAAAAGAAAAACCCATAAAGTCATGGATAATGGCTAATGAGCAATGAAACATATTTTAAACAAAAAGCAGCGAGCAGCTGGACATCGGGACGGGGAGTGTACAGTAAGTACAGTAAGTACGACGCGTTGGTCTGGCACGCGCAGGTCTGAGCAGCTCAAGAAGCTCCATAATCTGTTGCCCTGGAAGGCAAAACTTTTATTTTATATATTTTTTAATAACGGCCACGGGGAAAATATGAAAAGGGCTGAACTTTTGTCTAAAGGAAAAATGTACATGACCCACACGGCTCCACGGACCGCGCCGTCTTCAGTTTAACACAACACCACGCTGTATCGCTGCCTAATTGTTCGCCACCTGTTTAATATTAATTGTGATTGGCAATTTTAATGCATTAGTCACATTATGAAATAGGCTAATTAAAAGTCACTCTATTAGTTCTGATATCAAATAAAATAATATTCTTAAACAGGTCTACAGTATATTCCATCATTAATACGACATTGATAACGTGCCATAATGTGTTTGCATACACCGCTGGTTTATAAAAACTGCTGCTCAGTGGCGGCGACTAGTGTCTTGAGCTGAAACTACGCTAAGTATGAGTTAAGGTTGCTCCAGACCAACCTTACGAACGTCTGACGTAGCTAAGAGATACTTAGCGTAAGAACGTTTCGGGAAATGCGCCATTAAGTTAAGAGAGAGGTTAAGGTACGACTTAAGAACTACTTAGAGATAAGAAGCTTTCGAGAAACCGGGCCATGATCAGTTAAAAAAAAAAGAAATCTGAAATCCCACAAATAATTAAAACAGACTTCAAAAATATCAAAAATGAAACCAATAAAAATAGCAAATATTTTTGATGGTACATTTTATTTTATATTACTATTACTATTATTATTATTATTATTATTATTATTTATTTATTATTATTATTTATTATTATTAAATAATAATAAATACATAATAAATAATTAATTATATTTAATACATAATAATTAAAATAATAATAATAATAATAATAATAATAATAATTAATTATATTTAATACATAATAATAATAATAATAATAATAATAATAATAATAATAATACGACCCGACTTCACATTCCTTTTAACGCCATTGGCACACTATTTATTTAGTAATTAATGCTGTAAAATGTTATGTCGTCATTGTATTTGGCATGCAGATGAAGAATCCCCGGGTGTGGTTTATGCTCAGATATTTGATCCGCCTAATTCTTAAACAAGTCTTTACTCTCGTGTTAGTACTACTGGAAAAAAGCCAATATTAAAATGTGTGATTGCAGTAATATTCATGACTCGATTACGACTGTTCTGGGAGGGGCGAATAATTATGAGCGCTTGGGAACTTTTAAGTTGTCACGAGAGGCTCCAGAAATATTTACCGAACACTCTGTTCCAGTTCTCACACTTCTGAAGAATAAATACATGTGGGCAATTAGTTTGAGCATTATTCAGTAATAAATCTTTTTGTTTGTTTATTAACTAACCGATCGATTACATTAATACTGTCTAAATATAAACGCGGTTTTATTTGAGTGCTCAAGTGACAAATTTGATTTACGCATGTGTGTGTGTGTGTGTCGGGGCGGGAAAAAGTGGTTGAATAAAGAAATAATAATACAAATATATACTTATAATAATCAGCAAATGCACTATTTCTGTACATTTCCCCATTCTCTATACACACCCCACTATCATTTATAACTTAACCCTTAACTCATCTATATGCAGAGTGAATGACCTCATAACCTTTTAAACCAGTCTGACGTCATTATTTGATGGCTAGTCAACATGCATACAAATATTTATTTTTGCCCCAAATATTTTGTGAAAACCTCTATGTAATGTACTGTAGCCTATGTGCTCTTAAATTAGTGAGATTTAGTTTAGGTATATGGTATAGAAATTGAATGTGTGGGCGCAAAAGTGTAAAATCATGTAAGAATACACACACACAGCACACACACACATGTGTTATATATGTTATATATACTTGTTATAAATAACAAATTAGTCGATTTACTAAAAAACCCAGAGAGATCATGCACTAATAATACATCCTACATAAAATGTACAATAATAATATTAATAAAATTAATACAAATAAATAATACAATGCTACATGTAAAACGCAAGGCTTTAATGAGAATGATTAATAGAAAGAGTCATTGAAAGGTTAGATAAAGTGGGAATAAAGTTGCAGTGAGGAGTTAAAGAAAACGAACCCTGAGAGAAGAAGAGCAGGTGGTGTAGTTAAAGGTCTATAAAAGGGCTGTTACTAATTAAAAGGCCAAGTTTGTTTTTCCCAGGTTCTTGATCATAAATCATACACTGCTGTTTATTAACACCTTAAAGCTGCCACTGTGTTCAGGAGAGAGTTGCGAGGTGCAGTCGGGTTGCCTTTATGGAAGCATGAACCGGATTCTGTGTGTGTGCGTGTTCAACAGCACACACACACACACACACACACACATATGGCAGCCTCCAAGGCATGCAGGTCGCGCTACACACCGATGCTTCCTCACGGTTTAAGAGTAAAAGTTATTAATTATAAGGACAGTGTGAATTGTGTGTGTGTGTGTGTGTGTGTGTGTATGTGTGTGTGTGTGAGAGAGAGAGAGAGAGAGAGAGAGAGAACGTGCACACCCCCTTAACCTCCCTAACATTAACTAACTACAATTTAACACCACACACTGTTCAGATAGTTGTTATTGATTTGTTTGTATTGTTTACATACTGTGTAGTTCTTTCACATGTCATATGTTTATAATGATTATCAATTCATATTGATGTTATTTATAATGTAATCAGTGTTTTAGAATGGCTTTGGCAACACTGTAACCTTTCTTAAACATTTATGCCAATAAAGAATAAAGCCTTTCTGAGCTGAACTGGCCGAGTGTGTGTGTGTGTGTGTGTGTGTGTGTGTGTTAGACCAGTCTACGAGCTGTGCACTGTGCGACGGAGGAGGTGTTGAAGGAAAATAGCGAACCGGGGGGTCCCGTTACCGTCCAACACACACACACACACACACACACCACTGGAGAGGAAAGGAAAGGACAGTTAAGGAGAGGAAAAGAAGAGAGTAAAAGAGTGAATGAAAGACGCCATGGAGAGGAGAGTCGTGGTGTCCAGCGCTGATACTCACCAGAGTGTGTGTGTGTGTGTGTGTGTGATACTCACCGGTGCGCTTTAGGAGGCGCCTCCGCTCTCAGCGCGCACACGTGCACATGGATATATATATATATGTGTGTGTGTGTGTGTGTGTGTGTGTATAAGTGTGTGTGTATAAGTGTGTATGAACACCGGAAATCATGCACTGTGGTCTGTCGTCTAGGTTGCATGCGCAGCTGACTTTGCGAGAGTGTGTGTGTGTGTGTGTCCCGTTGCCGCTGCTGATCAGACTCAGAGTGAACCGGATCGGTGCAGACGATCAGCGCTCGGGGTCGCAGATAATCCGTGCGCGCTCCCGTGTTCTCCGCCTGAGAGCGACACAGAGACACAGAGAGAGAGACGGAGAGAGACGGAGAGACTCTGGGCGACTTGTTGAGTTCCTTTCGGTTTCTTCCGGTATCACCGAAGAGTCGGAGAGCCGTGCACCCGGTCACCCTGCGCCTTCCTCTCCACCTCTCCACTGGCCGCCTCCTTCCCTTCCTTCTTCCTATTTTTTTTTTACGGGTTTTTTGTTTTAGTTTTTTTTAGGGGAAATGAGTGTTTGAGACAGTTCACAACAATGGTACGTGATATGTGCATTAATCTCTTTCTCTCTCACATGGTGCAGCTCAGATTCCCAGACAAACGCACACACACACACACACACACACAAATACACAATGTTTTTTTTTTCTAACAAGGAAATAACTTACCTAAAAAGTCAGTCCTGCTTTGTAAATCAAATCATTTGCAGCTTGTTTTGTCCCTTTTTCATATATAGGGATCAAAAGTTAATTAAATTTAAATACACACACACACACACACACACACACACACACACACACACACACACACACATATATATATATATATATATATATATATATATATATATATATATATATATATATATATATATATATATATATATATATATATATATATACAACACACACTCACACAAATATGCATCACTCCACCAGGTGTCCTTGAGATAGATTACTGCCTCACAAGACCGAAATTAATTAACATTACCAGTGATGTATGTATACACACACACCAAACACCTCTAAAGCCATAATTAAAACATTAATTATGCACCGTTTAATTATTTCCAACCTTATCTATACATACTGAAAGTATAAAAGATGTACCCTTGATGAAAAAAGAAAAGAAAAAAAACAGTATGTTTTTCTTTGTTTATTTGTGTGTCATGGTCACAGTTCATTAAAACCAGATCATTAAAATAAATAGCTGTTATAATAAGTGTTCACTGAAAGAAAGGGGAAAAAAGATCAATGTTAGCTACTAAATGCTAAGGGAAGCTTCTTTAACCTTGAAACATGGCCATACATGTAACTTGCATGTTATTATATGTAATAACACGTGTTATAACTGTCACATGAGCTCCAGGCTTTTTCTTCATTTTCTGCTCCTTCTTGTATTTTTTTTTAAGCGAATGCTTCAAAACCCCAAATTACATCTTTCACGTCATCATTCCTCCAGCACTCATATAGGTGGCTTGTTGTATTAAATAGGAACAGTATTTTGTGGTATTTATTTGTCAGCCTTCTTTTTCCCCCCTCCCTTTCTTTCAGTATTTCCTTTTTTTTTTTTTCAACCGCAAAAGTGTTTCAACTGGTTTTGGCATTTGGTTTTAATCAAATGTTTAATCAAATGTTCCCTTTCCAAAGACCTTCGAGGACAGATCGACACACCCTCGCAGGCAATAAGTCAGGATTTGAATCTGTAACTGAACTGGCCTTCGGCAAGCATTTTTTCATCATGACAAGACTTATTTTTTTCTCTCCTTAATATAGCAAGCAGCTCATCTTCTATTCAGCCAAGCGCACCTGGAAGGAACATCATCAGGAAAGTGTAATAATTGCTCTTTGATATGAAGATGAAGAAGCACGGCTGAATCGAGCGAACAAGTTTGAGTTTGGCATAAACACTGTGTGGAGCGCTCGAATACGATCTTGCTAAAGGGGAAAGGTCATTGTGTTACTCTGTAGATGTGAATTTACTATTCTGTTTATGTAATTATACTTATTTTTCATTTATTAATTTAATGCTGTAGGATGCATCTGAGGTTTAATTTTATTTTCGTTTTCAATCATTTTTTAATTTTTTAACATTATTTTCTGTAGGAAGTACAAAATGGCAGAATAATGTAACCTTTTTTTCTAATTATTATTATTATTATTATTATTATTATTATTATTATTATTATTATTATTATATAGATATTCTATCTATCCACCTGTGCATTATGTACTCACTTTGAATAAAACGTCCCAGTGAGCATCATGCAAACAACATGACAAAACTACTCACTGGGTTTAATTTTTTATTCATTTTAAAAAATGTTTTTCCTTTATTTTCATGCACGTTAGCGTTGGGCAAATATTCTTTGCTCTTTTCTCAGACAGACAGATGACACGTGGACTCGACTCAGCTTGACTTCCAGAACATTCTGTGAGTTGAACCGATCTGGCAGACGCTCCCCGAGCTGATAGGTCGACGTGGTTGTCTCGGTGCCACGGTTGTCGTGGCGACCGTGTCCTGCGGTGATGGCGGGTAGCCGCGTGAACTCGTTTCTGGCTGTAAAAACTTCGAGAGAGAGAGGGAAAGTTTTCTGTTTGGGGTGAGCAGCCGTCGGCCATGACGCCGATCACTGAGACTGAGAGTCTCTCGCTCTACCTCTCACTCACACACACTGTGTGTACTGTATGTATGTATGTATGTATAGATGTGCAGCAACAGTCGGACACCTTAAATAGACGTCGAGACACATCCGTGCTTCCTCTTGCATGCACACAGGGCTGACCCAAGCCTGCACGAGCCACAATATGAAAAAAAAAAGAAATGAACATTTCAAATTGAAATGCTGAGGTGCAAAGTGCGGGGCAGCTCTGGCACAGCCTGAGCGCTTTTAGAGCCAAAAAACTAAAGTCAAACCCCCAAAATGGCCTGCAATAATTAGCTGCGCGGCAACCGTTCCACTCTTCCAGCTCCTGTGAACAACTTGCGCTCTTCCTCTCTTGCTCTGTGTCGTTCCCTTTGAGACTTCGGTGCGAGAAATCACATTTTTCCAACAATTTTCCCCAAGGTGCTCCTGGCAGGCGCACACAGGAAGGCCGCTCCATCCTTTCATAAAGGCTCCGCTCTCATTTTCCCACCATTCTCGCTGCTTCTATCTCTTTTCCCTCTTCCTTTGAAGTGCTAGCCGTCGCTGGAGTCTGTACGCTACGGTCCGAAGGTAAACAATGAAACAAACCATAACGGCGACAAAATGAAAAGATTGTTTCGTTGCTGGAGAAGCCACATGTATATGTGAAGCGTATACGTGTGTGTGTGTGTGTGTGTGTGTGTGTGTGTGTGTATGAATGAAGCATTTTCCAGGAGAGAGATGTTCCAGTTACGACGACTCTCACCATATGTTCATCCACATACGTCCACATTTTCTCTCTCTCTGTCCATCCCGTCAGGAACTATAGCTCAATCCCCTCACATTTGATTCCATTATGGTCGACCAATTAAATGGTTGAAACAAAAGGCTGCATTTACTGGCAGGAGAAAGGAAACCTGTCGCAATTAGCACATTTACATACATTTCTATTGACTCCAATTAGGTCACCAGCTCCCAAAGCCCTCTTTGAATCGTCCTCTCTCTCTCTCTCTCTCTCTCTCTCTCTCTCTCTCTCTCTGTAGAGCCTCTAAAATGTTAATTAAGGAAGGGGAACTCTGGATTCTGGCTACGGGTTGGCCATATGGACCCCGCATATGCTCCACATACATATACACGCACCATATATAATTAATAGTGTGGTTCTCTCAATGAGCCGAACTGGCATCTGGTACCAAGATCTTTTTTTTCTTATTCTTTTTTCCATTCCTACATTTTTCCTAAGAACAACACCACTGAAGCCACTCTGAGACAGTGCAGAAGCTGATTTAACTCTGTTGGGCTGTTTTTTTTTTTTTTTTTTTTTTTAAATAACCCATGATTTTAAACAGTGTCCAGTGGTTTTATTCAAGCGAGCATTGAACCTCGTTTTTGGAGAAAGGACGACCTTTTGGGTTTCAGCGTTTTGTCAATTTTTCAGCATTTTCTCGACATCATTATTGGACTTATTCTCCAGTCACTGGTTCAATAATTTATGTTGATTCTGTTTGGCCCAGATAGCACTTCTACACAGAAATTATAGATCCGACTCCAGCCCGGAGGCCGAGCATCACAATTAGGACGCGAGACAAAAAAACTGATCATAAATCAGCACTTTTATCCCAAGACCTTTGATGAATAAAACCGCTGGCCCACGTTTTTTTGGCAGAAACCTGCCTTTTATTCTCTCGGTTTTGGAGCCGAAGCTAACATCCACGGCCATAGCGGCCCTCGTGCCAGGCGCTAAGACCTGGACACTGAACAACCCAGGCCAAAATTAATTCCTGTCCCCGCTATAAGACATAATAAGGACAATGAGGATGCTCTGAAACTGTGTACCATAACGCACTAATAGAGCACATTATAAAGGGCAGGTTTGCTGGGTACGATGTTAGCATGGTTCTGCTAAGCCTCTATAAAAACGCATGAGAGAGAAACAGGAGCGCTAACCTCTCATTGGGAGGGATATGAATAGCCTTTGTTTTCCACCACTACTCAGCGCCAATGGCTGGAACTTATTATGAGGTTGTGTGTGTGTGTGTGTTTTAATATGTAGGCCTATATATGCATAAAACCCATATTTGTGGTTAGTTTTATGTGAACGTGTGTGTGTGTGTGTGTGTGTGTGTGTGTACACGTGTACATCTGCGCCTATGTATGAGTGCATTGTTTTTTTTTATTATTATTTTCAAATGCATCTTCATGTATGAAAGTGTGTTTGTGTGTCTCATCTGCTTACTCGTCCCATAAGGGGCATCAGTGCATGTGTGGTGTGTGTGTGGTTCAGTGTGTGCCAGGTAGGTGGTGGTGGTGGTGGTGGATAGCTGGTTGGTGGATGGTTTTTGGCTCGGCTGGACCGGTACCAGGTGCGGTTTCTGTGTCCATGAAAGCTGTGAAATGCAATAGGATTTCGCAGGATTTTCTGGCTATGCAGTTCGCCGCCTTTTTTTCCCCTCCAAAGACAAAGATTTGGCCTCAGCCTTGCCTTTCCCTCTCTCCCTCTTTCTCTCTCTCTATCTCTCGCCTTGCTAATGCTTCTCGCAGCATACAAATGAACTAGCGTAAACGGAAAGGTGTCCTTTAAAAAAAAAAAAGAATCTCTAAACTGAACCCAGGCTATAGGACAGGACGAGAGAGTTAAATGTGAAATGTTAATTATGTACCTTTTATTTGCAATGATTTGAATCAATCTTCAATTAATTATTATACCCATTGAACTACTTTATTGCTTCCCAGCAATGTGTTTCAGCTGCCACGAAACCTAAAGCTCCAAATGAAAAACTGCTAATGTAAATGCAACTGACATGGAAAGCTAGATAAGTAAAGTTAAGTGCATTAATATAGACTAAGCGGAAACGACTAATATCCTCTTCTAACCATGCAGCACAGTGTATTGTTGGCCAACGTTTCGGCTAAGGTTTCATGTTCTTGTTCTGACTATTCATGTCTGTCTAATGCCTTTATCTTCTTTCAGTGTGTTCGACCATGAGGGGATTGGTTACTAGAGGTGTAAACCTCAGGCTTGCATACAGTTTATATTTCACACATAAATTTAAATTAATTACAAGGCAACAATCAATATCTGACGGAACAAAATCTGAACCTGCTACAGTACAATACGAAACAGTTTATTCAAATATTAGAGAAGTCCTCTGATTGATATGCAACCAAAATAGAATTTGTTTCTGAAGACATCATGAAACATCAATGGACGATGTAACCCATTAATGGGGGAAGTGCTATCCATCCCCTTTTACATACCTGAGCTTACAGATGGCCATGACTCACAGATAAGAGATACTTTTCTAATATGAATAGATTTATCTATTAATTCAAATTGATGCATGATTCAAATCATTGGACCTCTTTATATTTGTTTACGTTTTTATCACTGTTTCATTATTCTGAAACAATTGCTTGTAATGAAAATGAAAGAAAGTTAGATCATGGTCAGCTTCACGTATGTATGTAGTGCAGCAGGTGGTGGAATACAGAATGCCTGGCTACATATTGGTTGCCTAGCGATGTTTACACTACAGTATTAAACAAAACCATTAAAACATCATAAAAAAGTTTTGCTTTGCTTCGAAGAACTTTGTTGCTGAATATACATTTTAGCAACTTGTAATAAAAAAGCTAATAGCCTGCATGGACATGAAACCTTCTTGTTCCAGCTGCCCAGGATACTGATTTATCCAGCTTTGTTAAAAATCCAGTATGTAAACTGTAGATCTGCTGTAAGGTGCAAATCTGAACAAAGATCTAATGTCTGGACATTGATCAATATTGCATCATCATTTTGTACCAGGATGACTTTTATTTTTCTGTAGCACAGTTTGGCATCACTCCCCCTAAAGTCTCAATACAATTCGAAACTTGCATTATATCATTTCTAATGTAAATACGTTTCTAATGTAATAATCAAAATTCTGAATATTTTTCCAATATTCCTGATATAAAAATGAAACATTTGAAGAAAGAATCTTGGTGTATACCTATAAAAAAGAAAAATGAAGTGACTACGGAGGCAAACTTCAAACACATCCCGTGCCTTGGCTGATCGGCTACAATTACACCCAACATTTGTGTAGATTTGATTCTTCAATCAGCGTGGTGCAGAAAGGCTGTTATACATGGCGTTAAAAGGGATTTTTAGAGGCTTTATGTCTTAAGACTCGGCCTGTGTGTGGTCATTTGTGAGCGTCTGAGAGCGTTAGATAAGAGCAGCTGTGAATCGTGAAATGAAGTGCCTCTCTGTTTGACTTGCAGGCCACGGAGTCGTATCTGGTGCATGAAGAGGCGAGCCGAGGAGCCGCGCTGCCCGAGTGCTTCCTGGTCCCGGATACTTACAGGGTACGAGCCGTCCCTCGTTCTCCGGTTGTTGGGTGTTTTTTTTTCCCTTCATTTTTCTCTCTCAGTGTCTCTTTCAGCAGCATGAACACCATTACCGCATCCGTGTCTCCGTTCTGAACTATTTTAAGACAGTGATATGATGAGTTTCACTACAGAACAATGTGTGACAAGTAGCGTCAGTACTTCTACATCACTGACCCACCAGTCTTTATAAACTAAAACTGAGTGATGACACAGGGAGGCTGTTCTCCTCCTATGATATTAGTTTTTTTTATTTTTCCTCCTGGTGATTTTGTTCATCACTGTTGTGAGAACATAAATAAATTACAGGCTATATCTATCATTTTGGTAAAATTTTTTTTTTTTACAGAAGATTTTCTTTTGTTTCTTTTTATTTTCAGTATTAAACATTATCCATGGAATTTTTATTCTATTTCATGAGGGACTGCTTTATTCCTGCTGGATTGTGTGCATGTGTGTGTATGTGTCTGTGTATAGGAGTTTCAAGGTCAGCTTTACAAAAAGGCAATAATAGTGGTAGGACTCTTTCAGAAATTCCAATTCAGCCACAATAACATAATTTAATACAATTATGCATAGAGATGGATCCCAGTTCATGACTTCTATAAATATACTGTATGTGCACACACATTTAAACCATAATAGTAGTGTCATTGCTCAAAATGAATAAAAACAACAAAAAAAAGAAAGAAAAAGAAGGCCCGCTTAATTTCCATTATAGGACCCGTTTTTTTACTGTCCAAGTTGTATTTTTCATATTATTTACATATTTAAAGACAGATCCCACACTTTACTTTTATTTGCCTGATGTAAATCTACTGGAATGTGTTTAAAACATTTGACTGCATGACCGTACGATGAGTTGATGTGCATGTGAATTAATACACACTGATATAAATCAGTTATATAAGAAAATCAATGTTCCAAATAAATATAAAAATAAAACAGAGTAGAGTGAATTTGAAACTATTTCAGATTTAATTGTGAATCACTCTTGTATAATGACGTGATGGATTTTCCCATGACTCAACCAGAAACCATTAACGATCAGCAATGAAAAAACCTGTTATGTTCGTGGCTGAATCAAGATCACTTTTTAATTAATAATTTTTATAATAGAGATCATTAGAATAGAAATTAGATTAGAATAGAAATGAGAAAACAACATGACAGGTAACATGAAATTATATGTTAATATACTTTTAGTAATTAAAATAATTTAATTGATGGCAAAATTGCAGAAATCTGACAGCGTTAGAACATGATGTCTATTTAAAAGTTCCATATTATGCTATTTCTTTAACAAATCTCAGACTTTCTTGAACACATTTCTCAGTGTGTGTGTTAATGATTCAGCAAAAAAAAAAAACATCAGATAATGCATTTTTAATACCTAAAACTCAATTTGTTTCACCCCTCCTCCAAATGTGCTGTTTCAGTGTCTATGTAAATGAGCTACTGCTAAACCACACCCCCTCCAGGGAACTGCAGAGCTGAGCAACAAGCCAGGGGAGGGGATTCCCTTATATGTTGTCACATTAGTCGGAAAATGTAATAAGCTTGTTTAAGTCCTGGACCACACAAAACCAATAATAATAATAATGTAAAAAAAAATTGAGAATATGTTTTTTTCTTCATGTTTTTTTTTGTACACACACTGGAGATCTGAATGTCTTAAACTGACCAAAAAGCATACATTTTGCATAATACTGTAGGTAACCTTTAATATCAGGTTATTATTGAAATATTATTTATAGTAATAATAATAATAATAATAACCTTTTCACAATACAGTATCAGTATGATTGTTTTGTTGTTGTTGTTATTGCCGTATTGCTCACCTCTTCACTACTGTGACCAACTAATTAGCAGTAAAAGCCTTAGAATGTCCCATATTCGAAATTTATTCGAAGCAGTTCCCTCTGCTAAAGTGCAGCGTGTCAGAGCCTTTAGGGAGCAGCTTATTGTTCTCCGGTTATTCAAATGCCAGCCAGATAATAACGGCGCTCGTGGAATTACAGGGTATTGGACTTTGATTTCGATCGCATGAATGGGGCGTTTGATTAGTCCTCTGTCTGGCCAAGAATTAACTTCCAGTCTCATACAAGCGTTCGATTCATTCGCAGGTGGATCGACGTAAAGCTTCTTTCCCATATACAGGATGAAATGACTAAATCTGATTTATAACATAATCTGAAGATCAGCTCGGTTAATGAGACAATACGCTTATATCATATGGCGTGCTTTTGTGCGTTTGGACGTGCTGTTTAAGCTCTACAGAGAGAAGATATCTGCGTAAAACGTCATTAACCTCGTTTAAGTACAAGCCATATGGGAGGGATTGAGATTCATTGTGTGTGTGTGTGTGTGTGTGTGTGTGTGTGTGTGCGTATGCAAGCGTGTGCATGTTAGAAGGGAAAACCACATGCTCTAAGTATATTGCATTTCTAGTGTGTTTTAATGGGAGCATTACCGACTGAAACCACTAACCTCAACTTCTTGTTTCTGGACCCCTGCTTAGCTGGAGGCTGAGAGAGAGAGAGAGAGAGAGAGAGAGAGAGAGAGAGAGGTGGCGGGGAGGGGGGGTTTGCATGTGTGTAGGAATAAAAAATCGCTCGTAAAAAATTAAATGATTTCTTTTTATTTTACCTCACACTCTTAGTGTGTTTAATGACTTACTTGTGTGTGAGTGTAGACTTTGTGCTGGTCTATGCAGCAGTTATTTGGGTTGTTGCCCTTGGGCGTGGTAAGACAAACCGGGTATCCAAGCAGTCTCACCCTTCTATGCCCTCTCTCTCTCTCTCTCTCTTTGTGTCTCTCTCTCTCTCTTGCTTTTCTTGTACTCTCTCCTTGTCTCTAGCTGTCTATTTTCCACTATGTGATTTGTTCCTCTACTGGCCATGTTCTCGCTCCCATTTCTTTCAGTCACCTCATTCTCCTGGAGAACATTGAGCTTGTTTTACTGGTTGCCTAGCCTCAAAGCAACTGCAAACGTATTTGTGATGTTAAAATCTGTCATCATGCGCGTGTTGTTTTCAGTTGCTTTACTTCAAATTTAAAGATATCATTTAGTAATGTCAAGGTTAGAAGGGTTGAGTTGTTTCCTAAAAAAAAATCATGGTGAGAAACGCGTAGCCACAACAACGCGTGAATCAGAGACGTCAACGTGATTCATTGTTAACTTAACGCGTCGAATTATGGTCTCAGCTTTATAGAGCTACCCAACCTTGGTTTAACGTACTGACCTTCGGTTTACTCCATGCATGACAATAAATGTTAATCACCAACATTCACTGACTGTAAAGTATTTCAAGGCTTGAAAAATTGTCATGGTGAACGTGATTATTCGTCGCTTATTCATTCATCATCTATACTGCTTTATCCTGCTTTCACGGAGAGCCTGGAGCCTATCCCAGGAGACAGGTTGCCAATCCATCACAGGGAGTGCACACACACACATACACACACACACACGCACACTACGGGCAATTTGGTAACGCCAGTTAACCTAATCTACATGTCTTTGGACTTGGAAACCCACCAAGAACGGGGAGAACATGCAAACGTCATACACACAGACCCACGTAGAGGTGTAACTATGCCATTGTGTCACCAAACCAGAAACGTATGAAAATAGCAGCAGAGCAATGAGAATCATTTAGCAAAAGGTCATCAGACCAGAGATTAGCTACAATTATCCGATTAGCTATCTGTCTGACATGACTGGTTAAACAAAAATTAAAGACAATTTGGCATATAACTCTTCGTTTAGTCTACATTCTTAATTTAGAACACCCCAGAGTGTGTGGGGCTATTCATCGAACCAGCATAATATAAAATAAAACACTTACAGCTGAAGTGACCCAAATTGACTAACCATGATTATCTTGTATAATCACACCTACTGTATATAGAAGTGAGATATGTTAAGCAGAAAGTGAACAATCAGTCCTTGAAGCCAAGTTGTTGGAAGGGAAAAAATGGGCAAGTATAACAATCTGAGAAAACAAATTGTGATGTCTAGACGACTGGGCATCTCTAAAACATCAGGTCTTGTGAGGGGTTCCCAGTGTGCAGTATGCGTACCTAACAAAAGTTGTTCAAGGAAGGGCAAATGCTGTTGTTCTGTTCTGTTGCTGCTGTAGCCCAAAAAAAGTAAATACTGGCTCAAAATGTGATATCTAGCTTGCTAAGTGGTTGATGTTTGGAGAATTGTAGAATGGTTTTACAGGATATAAACGGCTATATAGGTATATGATTGTCATATGGTTAGCATTGTCACCTTGTACCTCAAGGACCTGGGTTCGATTCCTGTGTTGGGTCTGTGTGCATGAGTTTACACGTTCATCTTGTACTAGGAGGGTTCCTCAGGGTACTCCAGTTTCCTCCCACAGTCCAAAGACATGCAGATTAGACCAGAGCTCCTACCACGGTTGTACAAAATGGGAATAAATACAGTGGTCACTATTGGCCTTCACGATGTTCCTAGATGGATGGATGAATATAGATAAGAGTAATTCTCTAAAGAAGCCCTAAGAATCCCAGTTTAATAAAAAGTAAATAGGGTTTTGCGGCACAATGGCATACTGGTTATCCCTCGTGGCCTCGCATCAGGGTCAAGGGTTCGATTTCTGCGTCAAACTCTTCATGGAGTTTGCATGTTCTCCCTGTGGTTGGTGGGCTTGCTCCAGGAACTCTGGTTTCCTCCCACGGTCCAAAGACATGCAGATTAGGCTAATTGGCTCTCCAGTTCCCCTGCGATTGATTAGCGTCCTGTCCAGGGTGTACCCTGCCTCATGTCCTTAATCTCCTTGAATAGGCTCCAGGCCCCTGGACCCTGTACAAGAAGATGAATGAATGAATGAATGAATGAATGGGGTGTTATTTAGGACACACCCACAATGGGCTGATTGCCAAACATTTGGTTCCATTACTTGTTTAAAGTGTTATACTGGAAACAGTACATGAAGTGTAGGTAGGGAAGTGACAGATCATAAAATATAAGAGCCAATCACATTTGACTATGCAAATGGAGGCCATCTAGCAGTTTACCAAGCGAAAGAACGAAAGCATGGATGGTTATTAAAACTCAATGCAACATCCAGCAATGTTCACAGATTTGGATTTGGTCCAATTTATTTAAACCAATTCATTAACTTTAACACGCACCTAACAAGTGGGAAAGTTCAAATTTGCTTTTTGCAGAACTTGAGTTCTTACACTATAGAGTTTTTTTTTTTTTTAATACACCTTATTTTTTATGTTTACCCATATTTTAGGTAACTTTCTTGACTGTAAAACAGCCCTCATGCTCATCAGAGAGCCCGTTAAATTTTTCCAGCCATTAATAATAGCATGGTAAGCCTATAGAATGTTAAACTAGAGGCAAACGTAGCCTTTAATGGTTAGCTGATCAAAACACATTGGTTTAGTGGTCCAAAGGATGTGGGAACTGTACATGGCCTGCTAGGTGAGTCAGAGTCAGAGAAAATAAAAATAAATCTGCTTATTTATTTATTTATTTATTTTGGTGTATTAAACACACAGAGTAGCTTAGTTATAGAGTGTGAGGCTCCTGCCAAAATATTAGCATTTTTTTTCTCTTTTACACAAGACTATAAGTTGATTATTAGTAGTCTAGCCAAAGGTTTTTGTTCCGCCAACTAGGTAATTAGGACAACACCTAATTTCAAAGCTCACAAGATAGAGGAATGGTGTGTTTACTATAGTCTTATTAACATGGGGTAAAAAAAAGGGGGGGGGGGTAAAAGAACCATGAGGGTAAAAGAAGCAATGTCTGTAAAAAACTCATTTCTTCATCATTGAAGAGGAAAATTCCATATTGGAATGTCTTTAAATCACATTTTGTACATTTAAAACAAGCTAATATAATTTTTACAAAACAAACAAACATAAAAACCCCTCTGTACAGAATTTTCTTTCCAACCATTTATATATCCTGTCGCGATATTATCAGATAACTGAACAGATTGTAATGGTGCCTCTGCTGCCTGTGAAGTGAATTGCAATTGTATTTAAATTAGCTTGGCAAGGCTTCGTTTTCACCGAATCGCACTCGCATAAATATGAAGCCTAGAATGGTTTCTGGGACAGAGCTCATTTCTGGGTTTCCAGCCAAGAACAATGTAAATGTCTTCGAGTGTACACTCTTCACTAACTGAATGTACAAAAAGAAACCACCACAAAGAACAGTGTGTTCACTATAAAAGCCAATGGGTAGCCTTTGCTCTGGAGTGTAGTGTTTGTTTCTCACTATTAAACACAAGCGCAAAGAAAATTTTAATAAAATAAAATAAAATGCAGCAGTAAATAGCATAATCTTTAATTGTAGGTTGTCTAGTTAACGGCTGGTAGATTGAAATTATTTTTCTGTGGACATTTAAAAAAAAAAGTACCAAACTGTACTTTTTCTTGTCTCTGGGAGCCATGAAGCAGTTTTGTATGATATGACAATAGTACTTTTGATAGCATGATAAATTATAACAATACAATTATAATATTAGCAAATGAATATTACATTATATTACAATTAATAATAATGTTGTTAATACAATCATAATTACAATAATATTATTTCCTGAGATATTACAGTTATCTAATTGTTTTTTATGGTTATCTAATTTAATCATATTTATTATTAATCATTTTGTTAATTTTTGTTTTGCGCTCAGTTACTCTAATCCCAGCTTCCTAATTGGGATATGCAAATAAATAATTTCATTGAGCTGTATGACAAATTATTGAAACTCAATATAAACAAACCTATATTTCATATATCATAAAAATGCCTTCAAGATTCGTCACATGTCATTTTGTCACATGACCCAGCCCTTTTGTCAGGGGTTACATCTTTTTTCCCTCTTTTTTTTTTTTTTTTAAAGATTTAGTACATACTCATTATTTCAAAAAGGTACATGCTGTGTAGCTCTAAATACTTTTTTAAATTAAGATTTGATGGTATTCTGTAGGGTATGATTATGTACCTTAAATTATATGAGAAATATCTTATTTAGTACCTTAAAAATACCTTAAATAAGATTTGTGAGAGTGTACAATTTATGGGAGATTCTCTTTAAAAAAAAAGATTTTTTTTTGAAGGAGTACATTACTCAGGAAGAGCTTAGTCCTGGTCGAGGTTGCAACATATTTTGGGAAGACTGTTGGGTGAATCAGGAATACACCCTGAATATGACACCGGTCCATCACAGAGCAACACACATGCACATCGTAACTCATACTGTATTAATGGCAAAGTTGCAACTTATATTTTCCTGCCTACAACCAGTCAAAGTTTCCAGTCAACTATTGATAAAATTTCAACCAGCTTGGGGAAGTCTTTTCAATTATCAGCTCTTTCCCTACAATGTAAAGCCTCTTTTCTCTACTTTTAAACGTTATTGTCTTTGCACAGTACAGGTTCTCAGCAAAGAAATATTACCTTCCAGAAGTGCAAATAGTAGTGTATGTATACCAGGTGCAAATATTGGCATTGTGCAACGTATAAGGTAATGGTTAAAAAGGTTAAATAATAAAGCGTATACAGTATATAATCATAAAGGTTTGGACACATCTTTTAACTACTCTTTCCTGATTTTTATTTCTTTCCACACTATGAAACAATGCTACGCAATAATCGAACAGTTGATATTGAGATGTTTCTGCTACTTCTGCTCTAATCCGTCATAACGGCTGTAATCTGAGGTTCTGGTTGTTAATTGGTGATTTCTGAGGCTGGTAACTCTAAATGAACTTCTCCTCTGCAGTAGAGGTAACGTTTTGGTCTTGCTTTCATGTATGGTCTTCATGAGAGACAGTTCCATCATGGTGCTTGATGGCTTTTGCAACTGCATTTGATGATGTTGTTTTTGCAAGAACTGTTCCAGAACAGCTGACCTTCATGTAATATATGTGGCATGTGTGTTAATTAATAATTTTGAGATCTCCAGTACTATTCTAGAATGTAGAAAATAAATCACCTAACAAAAAAAACATTTAATTAGAAGGCATGTCTAAAGTTTTATATACTGTGTATATAGTAAATATTATATTACAAGGGTATGCAGTGAATACACAGTAACTGTAATATCAGAGTCACTGAACACACATGTGTATATGTGTATATATGTATATGCAGATTAGGCTAACTGGCAATCCCAAATTGCCTGTAGTGCGTGAATGCATATGTGAATGTTAACTGGAGGTCCTACCACGGTTGCAAAATGGTAATAAATACAATGACCTGCCCAGTTGGACTACAGATGGCGAAAATATATATATATGACAATATATAAACACAAAAACTAGTCACAACTCAGGATTGTGGCTGTAAAAGTTGCACTAAAAGTAGTTTTATATGAGCTTCACATGGTCGGACAAGACACGCTTTTATTTAGGCACCCATGTTTTTAATTCCACTTTGAAATGTTGTTTTTCCTGAGGCTTTACAACCTTATAATTACCCCACACCACAAACGCGTACTGCAATAACACAATAGCCAGGTCACTCATGTTGCACGTTTTTGGGGAGGAAACCAGAGAACCCTGGGGAAACCTATACAGGAAGAATATGGGTTTTCAAAGCAGTATACAGAAATGGTGATGGGGTGAGAACATTTATTTTGACTTAAAGTCTGGGCGTGATGTGAGGTGCTTTAGAAAAACCTGTTTTTGAAATGTGATTGCAATTAGAAAGGAAAAGAAACACAAACACACACCATGTCCTCTTCTACTTCTCTCAGGCGTACAGCCTGAGAGAAGTAGAAGAGGACTGAGAGAAGTAGAAGAGGACATGGTGTGTGTGTGTGTGTTTCTTCTTCTTGTTCATGTTGCTCCTTGCCAGAAGTTTGAGCTTTCACTTTCTGCCTCCTAGGCGGGGTTTGTTGGAGGAGTGGGGAGGCGGAGGAGGAGGAGGAGGAAGAGGAGGGGGGCGGGGCAGGAGCGCGAGTTATTGCTATGCGACCCGACACTGCGAACTTCCATTCAGCTCTGTAAACGCTCCTCCAATGTTTAATTCCGAAGTAGCTATGTATTCTCCGTACTGCCTGACACAGGTAATGCAACTATACCAATTATTATAACAATAACCATCATTATCATCATCATCATAATAGATATGTATTATGATCAGTTTTGATGTTTTGCGCATGTGCACTGTGATTTTGAAATGCATTGTTGCAACTTTTGCTTTTGATCTCTTGCTTTTGATATTTAAAAAAAAAATGTTTCTGCTGTGCGCTCGCGCGCGCGTGTGTGTGTGTGTTCAGAGGAGGCGGTGTTTGCTCTTCCTTTTTACTCTTGTGTGTGTGTGTGTGTGTGTGTATGTTTTTTTTTTTTTACTCTTCCGCGCTCTTGCCCTCCCCTGCGCGCGCTCTCCCGGTTCTCGAACCCCCCTCGTGCGTGGCATCTTTCCAGCGCGCGGATCTGTTTTGTCTCAGTGCACATGGGTTCTCGGAGAAAATGGCGCGTGCACACTCAATCTACAGCTACACACACTCACGCACACACAACAACAACAACAACCCATGCATACTGCACTGTATGCGTGTTATGAAATATTATGTGCAAAATGCTAGGACATCCCCGACGGCGTGATCGCTTTTCCCCTCTCGCGGGCGCGCGCGCGTCCGTTCCGTCGTGTTATGCCGTATTCGGGACGCTTCGTATTAACACCGTGTTCTGCATTTTGCGTTCCCCCCCTATCTGTTTTTACATTTATACGCACTGGTTTTTGTTTTTCCAAACTAAGATGACAGAATGAACAGCTGTCAGTATGCACATGGTTCTTTTCTTACTTTCATTTCTTCTCTCTCTCTCTCTCTTTTTTTAAACAGCTGATAAGACAAACTGCAGAATAGTCCAAAACGACTTCAGCTCAGCCTGAACTCATGCTTTTAAAGGCTAGCAGTGCACCTGCATTATTCTAACAGCATGCAACCTGCAACACACTGGGGGTTGGGATCAGGATGAATATCTCACCTGTTTATTTGCATTCATCATTATTCTTATTATTATAATATATGTGTGATTTAGAGACACTCCTTGTGAAATGTTGCATCTGAACACCTAAGTCAATGCAAACACAAGGGGGGGGGGGGGTCACAAATGTCCCTATATTATTTTTATTTTTTTGCACTTAAATCAATTCTTTGGAATTAATAAATGAACAGCATTCAAAATGTTTTTTTTTTCTTGTCTTGCTTTGAAAAGTGCAGCATGCTGCTCAGTCGTATCTTGGATCTAACTCTTGCACAGCCTGTATGATATCCACGTGGGTATTATTCATCTGAGAATTTAATAATAATGAAAATTCCATTTAATTTCATGTTCTTAACATTAACATTTGGGTGTTTTATTTTAATTTATTAATTCATTATTTTTTCGTGCATAGCCTGTCCCTCATGTCTTTTGATTTAATATTTGAAAATGATGTGTAGATGAGTATGTACATTTAAATAATAAACGAGAACACAGAGCTCAGGAATGCAAATTAAACGTGAGCATAAAATTAAATGTATAGTTAAATATTATTATTATTGTTGTTGTTATTATTAGTGCTGTTTAAAAAAAGCTTGAGGGTGCGAGTGTACGAGGGGAGAATATTTATTTATTTATTTAATTTTATTTATTTATTAAACCCCGACCCGCATTTTCTTCCTTTTTGTAGTGTTTGGCTCAAAACTTTAGCTCTTGGCCAGACTTTGCATGAAGCTTGATTCTGACTAAAGCCTCAGCCTCGACATTATATTTAGAACTGGCATTTTTATTCGCAAACCGATTAGATTTATTTAGAAAACAGCTTCCAACTTTCCATATTTCCTATATGCAATTTCCTCCTTTTAATTATTCATTTATTTTATTGTTGTTATTATTATTGTTGTTATTATTGCTTTATTTCATAAAGTTAGCTCTTGGCCTCGGGTTCCTGGCAAGTGTCGTGATTTTCCTGCAGGCCCAGGAGTGGAGGCTGCAAGTCACTGATTCTCTCCATGAAAATATGATTATTAATAATTAATATGAATAGTAGACTGCGGGATTTGTTCGGAAGCCAGTTTTGCTTTTCTAAATTTTTTTTAAGTAAAAAAAGTAAACAACCCGTGTGTCAACCTGTGAGAGCAGTTTTAGTTATATATGGCATGATATTAATTAATTTTTAGGATTAAAAAAAAAAAAAAAAAAAAAATATATATATATATATATATATATATATATATATATATATATATATATATATATATATATATATATATATTATTAGAGGCTGTAGTTTTCCCTGCTGTGCATGTGTGCATGCAGTGAATCCCCTGCATTCACAGAGCAGATCCTGAAGAAGCAGAGGTTTGTCTTGCAGGCTTTAACAGTCGTACAGTTCAGCTGAAATGTTTTCCCGCTCTGGCCCGGCAGGTTCTCGGGAAACCAGCTGATGGATTATACACACCTCGCGTCGCCCAAGGTGCTCGGGTAATCAGTGTAATTAGCCTTCTGCTCAGCACATTGCACGTCCTGTAAATACTCAAACAGAATAAGCGGCAGCACGTGTGAAGTGCACGAGCCCAGAGAGCCAGATCCAGGATCCAGTGTTGTTTCAGGCGCGCGCGGGAAAGTGATCCTGTCGCGAGTGATTTAGCGAAATAAACCGCGACAGAAAGATGAATGTCCTTATGCTCGCATAAATAATTATAAATATATATATATATATATATATATATATATATATATATATATATATATATATATATACAGTATAGCTGTCAGGGGTCAGCTCGTGCACATCTGTCTTTCTATTTAATTAACGCTAATTAGCAAGCGTGCGCGCGACACGCACAGCGAAGCGCGCGCTCGATATATCACAAGCAAATCTTTTTGCCCCTTTAGAGCAAATTATCGCATGCAGGAGCGTGCACTTAGTATATTATATGTAAATCTTTCTCCCTCTTGCATGCAGGAGCCTGCACTTAGTATATTATAAGTCAATCTTTCTCCCCCGTGCATGCCGGAGCGTGCACTTAATAAAACTCACTTGTTAGTATGCAAGTGCACAGCACCGAAGTTTGGGATTTGGATCACAGCCAGGGTCTCGGACGGAGTTCGGACTTTTCCCTCCAATCCTTTATAATGAATGCCGTCTTTGTGCTCCGTGGCCGCGGCGCGGATCGCAGGTTTTTGGCTCAGCTCACTCCAGGCCACGTTTACGCGCATCGAGATCTGAGCGGTTTGCATGCAGCACAGCCCTGCTGAGTCCTGCAGCCTCCGTGTCCTGGCCAGACACCTGACCCCTACATGAGCAAGTCTGTGGGTGATCTAACGCCTTCTAAGTGTGTGCTGCATGCTTTCTCGTGCTTGCTCGAGTTATTAACGTTGGACTCAGTTTTTTCCCCCAGCATGATGATTGAGCTAGCTTTAAACTCTGAGCTGTGTACTGAAGCCCTGCTGCCAACTCTCTTCAAAGGTAGCTAAAGGCACGCGCAAAAAGTCGCTAGGTGACGCCATGATTTGCATAATCGTCGATTCGTCATGATTATTTGCATATCAAATTACGTTAAATGGGAATTTCCTGGAGACGCTCTAGAGAAGAACAGAACGGAATGAGTCTTTTGCCTGAGTAGAAAATAAAAGGTTACAGTTTGTTTCATGCAGAGAGAAGAATTCTGTGGTTATGGCATCAAAAGTGAATTTCTTACAAAATGAAATAATAGCTCATTTTTATTTTTGTAAATATCAAAGTGCAATGGTGGCACAAACTGTATCAGTGGGAAGAATGGTGGTTAGTGTTTGGTGGTTGGGATTAATAGTGTTTAGTGATTGGGCAATGTGCGAATGGTAAAATGGGAATAAACACAATGATAATCACCATTGCCCTTCACTGTCTCTTGTTGGACTCTCAGTTCCTGGATGGATAGATGCATGAATGGCTGGATGGATGAATGGATGGCTTGATCATTGTGAGGATGGATGATCAGTGATTGGTTGTGTGGAAACAGTGATCAGTGTAGGGGTTTTGAGAAGCATGGGATTAGTGTCTGTTTTATGGGAAAATGTAGATCAGCGATTAGTCCATAGGAACAACAATGATCAGTGACTGTTTCCACTGATTGTTTCCACTGAACAATGCTGACCAGTGATTAGTCAATGGGAACTGTGGTTATCCGCTATTGGTCAAAGAAAACAATAATAATGAGTGATTGTTTTCATTGACGGATGTTGATCAGTGATTGGTTGTTAAAACAGTTGTGATGAGTTATACATCAATGGCAATCATTTTGATCAGTGATTGGTTGGTATGAACAATAGTGATCAGTTATTGATCAATGGGAACAATAGTAATCAGTGATTGTTTCCATCAACCAATGTTGAACAGTGATTATTCGATTAAAACAGTTATGATGAATTATACATTGATGGGAATGATGTTGATCTGGGAATGGTCAATGGGAGCAGACATGATGCTCCCATTGACCAATCCCCTAACCCTAACCCTAGGTGATCAGTGATCAGTAAGATGATCCTAAAATTTGCTAAATCTGATGACTGAACTGGCAACACTGAGACTGAAATTACAAACACTAACCCTAATCTAATGTTATTTTTTATTTATTTAATTTAATTCATGTCAATTCAAATCGTTACAAATATCCATGTTAAACAGTTTCTTAATGAATACTTATAAGTGCCTTTTTTCTTTAATTGAATCACTAACATAACATACTTTGTATGAAATTAGATTAGTAAAAATATGTTTCATAAAATATTACACATTATATGTGGATTATATTTTATTTAATATGAATACCGTTGTATATTTTATATAACAAGTTTAAAACATTACAAGCAGTCTCATTTAAAAAAAAATTATATGAGCAGTGTTCAAGTCAAACCAGGACTTTTAATTGTGCAGAAAAAAAGAACACATTATTCCTCCATATAATCCTCTGCTACACTAATGCACTCATCCCAGCATTTCACTAGTGCTTGAATACCATCAAGGCAGAAAATCTTCTCAAGATGACAGAACCATGTTTTAACTGCTGCTTCACTTTTGACATGCTGGCTTCCCAGAAATTCCCTTTAACAAACCTTTGCATTAAGTGACCAGGGTTATTAGATGTTTGTTGAATTTAAATAAAAATTTTTGAAGTTGCAGATGAAAAGCAAAAAATGCTAGTGTTAGGGTGTGTATATGTGTGTGTCATGCTGGGCTTCAAGATTCAGTAGGTCATTTCACATTTGTTTGATCTCCTCTTCTCCTAAACCACCACTATAATTAAGTCTTTTAAACCATTTTTCTGAAACAAACATGAAGAATTCACAGCATTCTCACACAAGCAGTCTATTAAGCAGTGATAATAGAATCAGGGCAAGAACTTGTTGCATGATTATTCGAATTAAAATTAAGAGTATTTCTAACTAAAATGGAAAATATTCGAAAAATGTTTAAGTGAGATTTAATTTACATCTTTATGTTATCATCACTTTTAACAATTCAAAACTGAAAACAGAGAATTGCATGTAATAATCATTCATTCATTCATTCATTTTCTATACCGCTTAATCCTGTGTTCAGGGTCACGGGGGACCTGGAGCCTATCCCAGGAGACTTCGGGCACTAGGCGGGGTACACCCTGGACAGGGTGCCAATCCATCGCAGGGCACACACACATACACACTCACACACCCAATCACACACTACGGGCAATTTAGGAACGCCAATTAGCCTAACCTGCATATCTTTGGACTGTGGGAGGAAACCGGAGTACCCGGAGGAAACCCACCAAGCACGGGGAGAACATGCAAACTCCATGCACACAGAGACGGGAATCGAGCCTGGCCGGGGAATCGAACCCAGACCCTGGAGGTGCAAGGCGACAGTGCTAACCACTACACCACCGCGCCGCCTGTAATAATCATGTAAAAAAATATATTTTTGAAATATAAAAGAAAAGAAGCTTTATATGAGCTTTTAATTTTAAAGTTACGGTAAGTAATTACATACTAAATGTAGAGTGTGCTTAATAATATTATATAGAACTGACTGATTCTTCTCCAGTTATTCGCAGACGTAATTCGATCTTGTACCTCGTTACAACGCTCCAATAATTTCATTTCATTTTGAGTTTGTCTTGATTTTCCTCTCTGATCATGCGCTGGCTTTCTAATGCACAGAGCACATGCAAAAAATGCAAAGTTCATGGAATTACAGTAATGCAGTGGAAGCCCGGTCTAGGACAAATGCCCTGCCAAAACCAGCCTTCGAAAGCTTTATTTGTTTAAATTACGGCCGTGCTCTCGTACGGTTCAGATGTTTCCGTGTGATGATTTCATTTCTCGTTCATCATCAGATAAGCCTCCGTTGGCTCGTTCAGACTCGAGCAGCCGATGACCCATGACTGATTTACTTATGCTACGGGTTTCCGAAATGCACATGGGAGTTGGGGAAAAACGAAAAACCTTGAAATGCGAGTCACGGACTGTAAAGTGTTGTTTTAAGTAAGCGAGCTTCGTTCTCTAATCCTCGATTGTCTTAAAGTGAGCCAAAATGGTAAGTTTTATCAACGTATTTATCATCATAATTTTTTTTACAAATGGTTGTTTTTTTGGAACAGCGAAATTGATGCGCTTATTGAATTGAGCACCCTCGAATGTAACCGATAAGACCAGCACTCGTTTGTTTTATGAAGTCGTTTGAGATACAGATTGAAAGAATGAGCTGGGCCGAGAATCAGACAGTATTGAAAACACTCATTGAGTAACAAACGCAATATACAAGGGGTGTTCAAGTCAGTCCGAGACTATTGATAAAAGAAAATGAAAAGTTATGAGAGTAAAAACAAGCTTTATTTCATAAATTTTATATAATCCCCTGCTACACTAATGCACTTATCCCAGTGTTTCACTACTGCTTGGATACCATCAAGTTTTCTTAGTCTGCCCATGTATGAAACGCTGGCCTCCCAGGAACTCCAAACATGTGGGAATAGCTTGGAGCGAGGTCAGGTCTGTACGAGAGATGTGGCGATAACTCCCAGTCGAGTTCCTGTAACGTGCAAGTGGTGTTGGTGAATGATTGTGTGTGCAGTTCAGATCAGGCGTTCCACTCACAACGGCTACAGTGGATGCCGATCCACCTCGGCACCTTGACCGTCAATCACGGACGTGCGTTCTTCTTTAAAAGTCCGCACCATTCAAATGTTTTACTGCAACTAAGAGTCACATCACTATACTGTGCTTGAAGTCTTCACCTTCATTCAGCATACATTTCCTCACAAGTCCCGGTTTGGCTTGAACACCACTTATTTAAAAAAAAAATGGGAGCAGATGAGTGGAGAAGCAAGGCTAAGTCTGTAACAGTTGGCAAGACTTCTTAATCAGTCAGAGGTCCAGGTGTGTTTATATATACTGAGGAGTCAGGAAGTGAACTGACAAGCATTGTCAGAACATTATTAATGCCTTGGGCTGGGAATAAAACAGTGCTAAACTGGGAGGTATTAGCTTTGTTTACTTGATAGGTTCATTCACAAAAATTAAAGAAAGGGAATTTGCAGCACATTTTTTAGTCTAAATAATTCCCCCACTATAAAACCAGAATACTCTATGTGTGTGTGTGTGAGGTTTTTTTTTTTTTTTTGGACTAAAATCCACTCCACGGTGCCACGACTATTCATGGGAATCGAGACGAATCCATGATTGATGGTTCTTGCTGCAGAAGGGGTGAACCGGGACGTACTCGAATGAATAAGCGTTTTTGATGCATTGAAAGACTCGAATCTAAACCGAGGCCATGTTTCATAACCCGAGCTGAGGAGGAAAGGCAGAAAGCCGTGAACTGATGAGGTGAGATCGCTGAGTTTGTTAAAGGTGTCTGGGGAAATGAAGATTTGAGCCTCAGGAAGTTCTTAGCCCTGCGGGTCTATATGTCAGAGAACGACATGGGCTTCGTCTCAAATCTTAAATCTCACCTCAGGAATGAAATCCCCGCTAGAGATTTGTCTTTCACCTTCTCCTTTATTTTCCCTCCTGTACGATACGCTAATATGACATGTACAGTACAGTATGCTGTGTGTAATACAGCACAAATATAGTAAAAGAAAACAAAAAAAACATGCTTGGGGTAGGCTGTACTGCGAAAATGACCACGAGGTGCATATACATACATACATACTACATACATACATACATACATACATACATACATACATGCATACATACATACTGTACGTACATACTACATGCTACATACATACATACATGCATACTACATACTGCATACTGTACATACATACATACATACTACATACATACATACTACATACTGTACATACATACAAACATACATACTACATACATACATACATACTGTACGTACATACTACTGTACATCCATACATACATACTACATACTGTACATACATACTACATACATACATACTGTACATACATACTGCATACATACATACAAACATACATACTGTACATACATACTACATACATACATACATACATACTGTACATACATACTACATACATACATACTGTACGTACATGCTACATACATACATACATACATACATACATACATGCATACTGAATACTGTACATACATACATACATACTACATACATACATACTACATACTGTACATACATACATACATACTGTACGTACATACTACATGCTACATACATACATACATGCATACTGAATACTGTACATACATACATACATACATACATACATACATACTACATACATACATACTACATACTGTACATACATACTACATACATACATACATACTGTACATACATACTACATACATACATACATACTACATACATACATACTGTACGTACATACTACATGCTACATACATACATACATACATGCATACTGAATACTGTACATACATACATACATACATACTACATACATACATACTACATACTGTACATACATACTACATACATACTCTACATACTGCATACTGTACATACATACTACATACATACATACATACATACAAACATACATACATACATACATACATACATACATACTGCATACATACATACTGTACAGTACATACATACTACATTCATACATACTACATACATACATACAAACATACATACGTGTATGTACTGTACATACATACTGCATACATACATACATACATACATACTGTACATACATACTACATACATACATACTACATACATACTACATACATACTACATACATACTACATACATGCATAGGCCATATGATGTTTAACTAATAAAAGGAATAATAGCCCAATCAGAATAAAACTAAACACCAGTCTGACCTGATTCTGCCCGATCTGAAAGAATCTTCAATGGAGGTGATCTGTTCAATAGGTTCAATATTATCCTAGTAAACACTTACAACTGATCTTATTGATCTTATTTCTCTCCTTTTGAAATAAATATATTCCAGCGATTTGCTCGCTATTTCATATGGAGTAAAGCATCTCACCAATCATGGACAAGACTGCATTCTTGTAACCAATCGTAACGCAGAAGGCGGGATTTATGGGGAAATGAGCCCCCGAAAATTGCCTCGAAAATGGAGAAAAATACTCTTATATAGTTCCAGCAGATTAAATGCTTCACAGAGGGCACAACTACTTTATGCATGTCAGAATATGTGGCCTCCTAGTGGCGCAGTGGTAAAGCGCTCGCCCTATCATCCGGAGATCGCTGGTTCGAACCCCGGGTGATGCTGTTTTCCTCTCACAGCCGGAGGCACAGAGAGAGCTGATTGGCCAAGCTCTCTCACAGGGGGGAGAGATGAGAGGTACTTGCGCTCCCACATTAATCACGGCTCTACAGCCAATCAGGGTCGTCTGTGAGCTCGCGTGCGGCTAGCGCTGTCCTCCGAGTGTGTTACTCCGCCCCTAATGGTGCGTGAGCAAGCAGTTCAAAAAGATGTGGTTAGCTGACGTCACGCGGTTCAGAGGAAACACGTGATAGTCTTCGGCCCTCCCGACTGAGTGGTAGTGGTAGCCTTAATGTGGCTAGTGGCGGGGAGGAATTGGACACGACTAAATTGGGGAAAATTTTTTTCAAAAAAATAAAATAAATAATATATATATATATATATATATATATATATAGATATAGATAGATATAGATATATAGATATATAGATAAAATATATTGTCCTTGTAAACGTAGCTGTAAAAGTTGATGTGATTTTTTCCGATAACAGCACATCGTGTTAAACATAAGTGAGTGTCATTTTTCTTACAACACTACAATTTAGCAATTATAATAAATTTCAGTTTATTAAAGAAATACGCAGCATACATTAAAAAAAATCTATTTATAGTTATATTTATTGTTGTTTTGTCTCTCAAAAGTATAAAAAAAAAAAACATGACTTTCCTGTGGTTGAAAACCTAGTGAGCGACACTGGCGACTCCTTCCTTAAACATCTCTTCTTGCGTAGCTTTTGTCGTACGGCTTTCTGTGTTAGCTTTCACTTTAGAAAAAAAACCCTGTGGGAACCACAGTACGTCAGTCCTAATGCTGCTCTTATATAAAATAAATCAGCCAATCAGGATGGAGAATTTAAGAGCGCTGTGGTATTTTGGAAATAAATTGATAACACATTGCGACGTATTCTGTTACCGTACGAAACTGTTATTACCTCCAGCCATGATTGTGCGTTCACCTCAAACCAGAGGTTTTAGTCATGGTAGCAGTTCTATGTATGAGCAAATAGCCCCCTAATGCAGACACACACACACATACGCGCACACGCGCATTACATAACCACACAACCTCTAATCACTTCAGTGTGTGGAGCCATGTCATAATAGATCCTTTCATAACAGTTACTTCATATTTTGTCCTGAACTGTTTTTTTTTTTTTTTTTAAACTCCTCCTGTAACCAGAGTTGGTTTCGGGACTTTGTTGCCACAATTCCACACAATCCTCCAGCGTCTCATAATTGTACGTTTTTTTTTTTTTCCGATTTGTCAGTTCCTCACACGTTACATGGAAAAGTCCCGTTCTGGACCGCGCACGACGCTTGGGTGCGTTTCATCAGTCGGGCCTGTGGGATCTCTCTGCTATGCGCCTCTGTCCACATCTTCTGGTCATGGGCAATGAACAGAAAACTAAGCAGAGGAATGTTAAATAAGTCGGCGTCGCTTGTTAACTGACATGACTTGTGACAGTATGATGCAACGGGCTGCGCTTGGTACAAGTGTGTGTGTGTGTGTACAAACTCGCACTATCAGTACTGTTGTATTGATAGAACACATCCAAGGTCATTTATTTCTGTCTATGCATGTGTGTGTGTGTGTGTGTGTTGGATGTGCGGACAGCTTGTTGTAATTCATCCATACCAGAAAGACTAATATAGATCAGTCATCCCTATGATGTGTGTCTAAAAAGGCTGCAATAAAAAACAGCCTCAATAGAATACACATTCCCATTTAGATCATTAGAAACCTAATCATTTTTATCTGTCTTGCCTTTTTTTCGTTTGTATTTAGTGTGGAACGTTTTGTACAGGTGGCTCTATATGTGGTCTTTGTGCATGGTTCTCCAGATTGGATCGTTCGCCTGACCTTTAGTCCAAAGTGCGCAGCTCGGTCAGTAGATAAGCGCTCGCTGGCATCTCTCCATCTGCCGGGGAAATATCGCCACGCCGTTGCGTAATGTACAATACGGTTACCTGACGTGAACTCCGAGGCCGAACCGTGCCAGCTGCCGGAGAGCACTGTTTACAGTCTATAATATATTGTACACACTGAGAGCTGGGATGTCGACCCTTATGCCTATACCACATTCCTGCACTGGAGCGCTGACTGATGTGTGTATACATACTGTATATATATATGTATGTGTATGTGCTATATATCCTAGCATCCTTTGTGTTACAGTTAGAGATTTGGTTTACAGATATCCAGGATTTTACATCAAAGTTTAAAAAGCTTTTATAGGGCAAGAAAAAAGTGTCTCAGTGTAGCAGTCCAGTCCAGTAGCAGCCTGGTAATCTTGGTGTGGCAGCGTTGTGCTATGATTGGACATGAAGCACTGAAGACTAACACCAGGCTCTGACTTTTGACTATAAAAAGCTGCTATTAATGAATGAGCTTTAATAAGCCTAGTTATACTGGGTTACAGCAGAAAAGTGGTATGAAAGAATAGAATAGAATAATACATTAGATTAATAAAGCAGGATAAAAAGGAGTAAGACAAAAAAAAAAAACTGAATAATTGTGTCGAATGATGTAATGTTTCAGAATGGAGTAAGAAAAATAGATTGATAGAATAGAGTAGAATGAAACAATAATTAATAAAGTAGAGTAAATTAATAAAAATGAATTAGAATAATAATAGAAATGAGTAAATTCATAGAAACGAATACCAAAATAGTGAAAAAGATGAATAGAGACTATAGAATCCAAATATAGAAATAGAAACCAAGTAAAGAATATATAGAAATATATAGAAACAGAATCCAACATAGTCTAAGAATTAATTATTAAATGAGAACGGACTAACAGAGTGAAATAGAGTGTAGTACAATGAACAAATAGAATTGAAGCATAGAATAGAACGGAATAATAGATAGATAGATAGATAGACAGATAGATAGATAGATAGATAGATAGATAGATACCTTATTGATCTCAAAGGACATTTCGGATATCCAACAACAATGGAGATGGTAACACAAAGACAGGTTGTACACTCAAAAAAATAACCTCGTTGAATGAACATAATTAAATTATGGAAAGAATTTCCACCTGATTTAATGGCTTTCGTTCAGCATTAAGCAATTTTGTTGGCCCAACTTAATGTTTTTAGGTTCCGTCAAAGTAATGTTATTAGGTTCATTTAACTTATTTACTACAGCTGCGTCCAACATAATTTAATACTGTTAACATAAATGAATAGGGTTGGTACAACACATTTTTCAGTTGTAAATTAAGTTGATCCAACTCAAGTATATTTAAATTTCAAGCCCTGGTCAACAGAATTCTGTGAAGGAAGGAAACAGACAAACGGGATAAAACGGAGATTTTTATTTTACACCAGGAGCAACTTACAAATGAGGTCTCAATTTGAAAAGATGTACAAAACATAAAACACCACAAATACTGTAAGTATTAATAAAAAAAAAAACACCAACAGAAACGTTTTGTACATTATGATTTTTAAATATGACCGTTAGATCCGGTTGGTCAGATGCAGACACACTTTCAGTCACAAACTCCTGTGAAAAAATACAGAGATAGATATTCAATTAAAATTCATGATACTTAATTTAGCAAATGAACAATATTTATACTTTGTTCCTCTCGCTTCTCAACTCATGAGAACAGACTGAAACCAGAACCGAACCGCAGATTAAGCACGCGCATATAACCATCAGAATTTTAAGTGTGATTAAAAATACAAGAAATAGCTTAAACTAAAATAACGTGACTAAACATCGCTAAACAACAGGTGACATTAATGTTCAGTATTTCGTTTCTATTTAGAAAGATGGGAATTAATTCCTGCTTACCTTTTCCACACGCCCGCCAAGGTTTGTCTTCTGTGTGTTCTCTTCTCGCGATATTTCCGGTTTTCATAGTGACAAGATCTCGTTGGTTTATCTCAACATGATTGAATCTAGTACATGTTAAGTTGTTGAATTTCATGCAAATACAACATAACTTATTCATGTTTAGCTTGGAAACATGAAATTATTATGTACAAAACACATATTACATTTTAGTACATGTAACAGATAGCCATGTTCATTTTTTTGAGTGTAGATGTGATTACACACAGTATTTTTTACATATAGTCAGTATATGTCACAGGGTTATGTGAAGCATATTGGAATAAAGAATATACCTGACAAGTAATAATACTTAAAATAAAAAAGGTCTAGTATAAAATAACAGAATATGAGAAGGTGCAGGCGACTTGACATTTAGTTATCACTGGAGACGTGCACCTGCAGGGTTGGGTTTCATCTCTGGTCGTGTGTGCATGGAGTGTGTGTTTCCTCTGACAGTCCAAAGTCAAGTGCTCTGGATGGATAGTAGAATGCAATGGAAGTGAGTAATAGAATAAAGTAGAGACGAAGGACTGAATCGAGAATAGTTGAGTAGGAGTAGGGGTAACTCATTGGTTAAGGCATTGGACTACTGATTGGAAGATCCAAGCTTCAAACCCCACTCCACCAAGTTGCCACTGTTGAGCCCTCGAGCAAGGCCCTGAACCCTCAACTGTTCAGATGTATAATGAAATAAAAATGTAAGTTGCTCTGGATGAAGGAGTCTACCAAATTCCGTAAAGCAGAATAGAATGTTGATTGACAGACTACACTGGTAATAAATAAAAAAACAAGTTTCTTTGTACATCACCCTTTTAGGTGATAAGGTAAGGGTTGATGTTGTTGTTCTGCTGATCCCTGTGCGGCATGTACAGGTGTTTATAGGTGTATAGATTAAAATAAATGTAGAATAATGCTTTTTCTCAAACTCCTGAAAGTCTCTGGAGAACGGCGCGGTGATAATTAAAATCGTGACATCTCCCTACACGGCGCATGTCAGGAGGTCGCCGGCGCATATGTCGCTTGCTGTTGTACAAGTCTGTAAGCGTCATAATAATAGCTTGCATTCGAAGCTCTAATCCGAGCCCAAGGCCAAGTTCCAACTGTGCTCTTTCTGAGACTGTGAGTTTGATGTAGGATCGGTTCTAATCAGGTCCAGGTGTGCCTTGGATTATCTGATAATGATACTTAATCCCATAGGACCTCCGCGATGATTATCTTTCAAATAAACCATAATAGCAGATGAAAATCCACACATGTAGGCAATTCCGGATCAGTGTTTAAAGTCATTGCGCATTACCGAAGACGGACGGAGATGCCGAATAATCTGCATGCTAAACAGAGTGTAATCTGTAATCATTCATTCGGATCTCACTTTCTCCGGCTTGGAACGCATCATGTTTGCGGAATGTTGTACACAAACTACACTCCGATGGCGCACATTACATACCGCGTCCTACCCCCTTACCCACCACCCACTTCAGTCCCCCCCAACCACACCATCCCCACTTCCAAAACTCCCTTAGGCGGTGCAGTCGGAGGGACGGACACGAGGGAGGGGATGGTGGCTTTTAAACGAGTGGAGAGAGGGATGGTGGTTTTGTAAATGAGCGTAGGGGTGGACGGCAGTTTATAAAGGAGTAGAAGGAGGGATGGTGGTTTCTAAATGAGCAGAGGGAGGGAGAGCGGTTTTTTAAACGAGTGCGGAGAGGGAGAAGGTGGTTTCGGGTGGGGTGGAGAAGTTTATTTACTTATAGGCTGCAGCCGTAGACGCTTAACGAGAAGAATGAGTGGCACCGAGCCAGGCACCAAGCAAAGGGAAATGTGCGCATAAGAGGGAAAGAGTGTGTGTGTGTTTGTGTGCCTGTGTGTGTGTGTGTGTTTGTAGTCAAGAAAGAAAGTTTGTGTGTCTTTAACGCACTTAACATTAATCTTGCTGATGTAGGCATTCCTGTGGTTCGCTCTCACTCGCTCTTGTTTTTGCTCTCGTTCACGTTTCTAAGCGTTCACTGCCACAGGTTGCAGCACAGCGCGGAAATAAAACGAGGAATGTAAACGATTAAAAGCGCAGTTGTGCTGCCGCTGCAAGAACGTGCGAAGAACGGGAAAATACAGTGCAGATGGTTAAAGCCTTGGGAATTTTTTTTTATTTCTAGGTAAATAATTCCTATGGAACAGAGAAGGAGCTATGTAGCTAATGACTGGTCAGGCTAGCGAATGAGTACGTTAGCGTAATCATAATATTTACGAACAATACACAGGCAGGGAATGTTGTAATATAATATAAGTTGCTGTATACTAACTGGATGTGTACTGGTTCTGCCACGGTGAGAAATGTCAACAAAATTGCATCATAACTGCATAACAAAAGTACATTAAATACACTACATAAAAAAGCTAACTCAAACAACAAACTGTAGCTAGCGTACAAACTAGCAATTTACCTGCTGTTTTTATATCTTCGCTGCTAATTGCAAGAAATGTTGACTTTCCCCGTCTCACTACCTCAACTCATTACCTCATCACCACAGGATTGGATTGTGTCATGTTGTTTGTCATGTTGTCACTTTTGTATAGTACTTAGTGTGTTGTAAACTTATATTGTTAATCTGTTTTGTCTCAGCTAGTCAGCTAATGAGGTGGCTTAGTTAAGGTAGCTAGTTAGTTTTTGTTTATTCCTGTTAGTAATTTTTCTTGCATGTCTGTAGCACCTTGTGTTACTCTTTCGTTTCACTGTGAACTCAACTGGGAATGGTTCCAATTGACAATAAAAACCATAAAAACCACTTGCCAAATCATTTAACTTGACTTGACAAGTGAAAATGCTAATTTGTTTGTGTAGACAGCTAATTGCAGCTAAAGCTAAATGATCAAAGACAAAAATCTCAATATGAATAAATGCCAATCATCAGGAATAAACTTGTTTCCGTCAGAAAGTTTACCTCAGAAAGTGCTGAGATACAGTTTTAAAGCTTATCTTCCATACCATCATCCACCTACTGCAGGAACATCCATCCAACTAGGGAACATAGAGGCCAATGGTGATTAACATTGTATTTATTCCAGTTTTTATGACCGTGGTAGGACCTCTGGTCAACATTAACATTCACCAGTTTGCCTAGACTGCATGTCTTTCGACTGTGGGAGGAAACCGGAGTACCCAGAGGAAACCCTCCAAGTGCGGGGAGAACATGCAAACTTACATTTACATTTAGGCATTTGGCATTTGGCATTTGACGCTCTTATCCAGAGCGACTTACATTTTTATCTCATTACACAACTGAGCAGTTAAGGGCTCAAGGGCCCAACAGTGGCAACTTGGTGGTTGTGGGGTTTGAACCTGGGATCTTCCGAACCGTAGTCCAATGCCTTAACCACTGAGCTACCCCTTCATGCACACAGACACTGAGGTTGTAATCGAACCCAGAACCTGGAGATGCAAGGTGACAGCGCTAACCCCTAAACCACCGCACCACCATAATCTTTCATTACCAAGCCATTTGTTTCACTTTAAATGGTTACCTGCAGTAACACAGTCGATGTGTCAAAAATTCAATGACTTTTGCTTCATCTATATAGCTAATTGCTAAAATGCAAAGCTACATAAATATGTACACTCTAGCTAGCTAGCATAAATATATTAGGTCTTGTACAGGAACAGAGAAAACAAACGGCACAGAGACAGTAGAAACAGAATAAAAATGTCAGCAATATCAACGGATATATGGGTAAATTGCTAAGAAAAGCTTTTATACGAGTAAAATTACACTTTTATTACACTTAGCCTTAAAAGCAAGCCGGGCCCCTGTGGAACTAGCCGTATTAGGAAGCATCAACTTGACATGATAATCTGTGGACTCAGTGATAGCAGTCAGCGATATTTTAAATTGCACAAGAGAACTGTTCTTATGGAATTTTCTCGTAAACACTTGGGACACACTCGGTTTCTGTCTGAATGCATCATTTTACACATGACCTCAAATCTGCAGTTCTGTAGTGACTCTAGCAGACAGCGAGGTCTGAAGAGCCATATAGAACTGCACGGATGTGATTATGGCTCGGTGGCAGCGCGCCAGATGTCGTGCTTCATTCCCCAGCTATGTGTGTTTAGGTACGTGTGTGTGTGTGTCCAGCCGCACTCCTGCGTTATGTGTGTTTAGACTGCCTTTCACAGAGGTGGTGAAATCCAGACACTAACCTGAAGGCGCTGTGCCGTTAGCATGTGGAACTCTGCCAGTTTCTCTGTGAAGCCGCTACTACGGAAAACCCAGAGGACCAAAATTAAAAAGGATGTGTGAAGTGAAACGACGTGGCTGGGACTTCTTATTGGCGTTGTTGGATGCGTTCTACCGATAGAACTTCCAAAACTAGGCCAGTTGGGACAGGGTCAAGGCTAGTTAGGACCTGCATGGCGTTGCTTAATTTTCTTGGTTGTTATCCTCAAAAGAAACCGGTTTTTAAATTAAGGAAGTGAAGGAATCAAAGGAATCTGGTGAAGTCATCAAGTAGGACTTGCCCCTCAATGATAAAACCAATCACTGGTATCTGACATCATCGGTGTGACTCATACTTTTCCCATTCTGGTTGAAAATCCCCCAAAGAGGATTGGACAGATCAGGTTTTAAACAGGAAAGCTTTAGTGTTTCGATTGAAACATTCATCACGTATGGGTGGAGTTAAACCTTTAGGTGGCTTTTGGACTGGTTTCTCAACTACTGGTGCATGCTTCTTAAAATGACAGACTTGAGCATTTCCAAAACTTTTCCAAATAGTCCTGAGTAAGCCTGGTGATTCAATTCGATTATTCGATTTTTGTGCGTTGTGATTTTCAGTTTAATTCGATTCAATGGCACTAATGCTCATTTGTCTCTGGCAGCTAAACCTTTTAAAACCTACTTCTACTAAGTATTTATAGTGGTTAGCACTGTGGCCCTGCACCTCCAGGGTTCGTTTCCCACCTCCAGTCGGTGTGCTTGGATTTTGTATGTTCTCCCTGTGCTTGGTGGGTTTCCTCCGTGTAATCCAGTTTCCTCCTACAGTCCAAAGACATGCAGATTAGGCAAATCACCGTTTCCAAATTGTCCGCAGTGTGTGTGCTCTGCATTGGATTGGGATTGGAGAGCACCCTTGAATATATATATATATATATATATATATATATATATATATATATATATAATTAAAAAAAGATATATATATATATATATATATATATATATATATATATCTTTTTTTAATTTTAGAGAATTTAACATTTAAAAATCTACCTAAATACCTCAAAAACTGTGATTCTGAATCAGGACCTGACACATTGATTTAATTAAATGAATCGATCAACAAAATATGTTTTTTTTTGTTTTGTTCTTGGGCGACAAAGTTACAGGTGAATAAAGCAACCATGAAAAGCATCATGGAGAAGGAAAAAAAATACATAAAACTACACACCAATAACAAGTGGGCTTTTTAACAACTCTGGCTAAACACGCTCAAACAATACACACCACCGGCATAAATTCTCTAGAAGTTCATCCTGAAAGATCTACAGTCAAGGCAAAAAACCTCCACATCACCACTCAATCTTCATCAAAACGGAGCATTCATCTCAGCTAGCCTTGTCTTACAGTACCTAGCTCACCTTGCTACATCTCTTCTGCCTGCCACTGAATATTAGTAGCCCAAATTGAAGCAAATGTAATCTTGGCAGTCTAGCAAATGCAGCCTAATGAAGATCAAACAGAAGTTGATCACACCCCATGCTGCTTCTGAAAATAATACTCGCAATAATTGTGCCACTTGTTTTTATGCCTGTAAACGATTCTGAGGCTTGTGGCCAGATAGGTGTGTAATAAGTATCATACACACTGTGAGCCATGGGCAGAGGCTTATGTCTGTGGATCCTGCATGTGCTAAACCGTGCCAAACAAGAACACACCGGCGTATTGTGTTTCCCTTGGTGTATTAGTACATGTAACTGATATAAATGAATAGGTCGAAGGCGGTACGATGATTAAAAAAAAAATAAAAAAAAAAGTCAGATGGAGATGAAGAAAGAAACCTAGGACTTGACTTTGGCTTGTTGACTTGGGACGTGATATATAATACATGAGACTCGCTGCATGCTTCAGGCTAAAAGACTTGGACTTGCTTATACTTGCATAAACCAAGACAGCTTTGCAATGAATTTCGGCACGATTCGTGACTCATTCTAGTACTTCATTTAAATGTATGATGAGTGAGGTTCTGCTCAAACACATTCACTGTTCAATCTTCTCTGCAGTTTTCATTCAGCCTTTCGTCTTCAGGTCATGGTCGTGGTGGATTCCGAGTGTATCCCCTGAGGCTGGAAAACACCCAGGTTCATCTCAGGGCACTACGCTCATACACACCTAATTCACACCTACGTGCAATTTAAAGTAGCCAGTCTACACTACAGCCTGTTTTTAGGTGGAAACCAGAGAGCCTGAAGCAACCCATGTAAACATGGGGGTCTGTGTGGGTTTTCTCCATGTTTTCATCATATTCCATAAACCGAAGCATGCCAATAGATGGATTGGTGACATCGATTTGCCCCTGAGTGTAAGTATGTGTGTGTGAGTGAGTGGTGTTCTGAAATGAACTGGTCTTGCTGTACATTTGCTTTCCTGGGCCAGTGTATGGAACTTTCTGAGCGTGATGAAGACAAATGAATGAAGGAATAAATCTGTATTTGGTTTTCTGTTCCACAAGCTGATGACGCTGGGATGAACAAACTGCTGTTTTTGAATGTAAGAGTGTTTAATGGACTTGTCATTGCTGCTTCCCTGAAGAGTTAGTGCTGAAGAATTTTGGCAAAGCCAGAGGAATTATCTGGAATTAGACTCCATGCCCAGGCAACATGGATTGATCCAAGAAGAAGTAGCTGAGGGAGAAGAACGTGGCGTAGGACATTGAGACTTCGGCGTTCGACATTAGAAGACTAGGACTTGCTAGTTAACGGGAAGCCACTTAAATATATCACCTTTTCCCCTCAAGGCCTTTTCCTTTCCTCCTGTGATCAGATCCATTATTCGCTTTTCAGAATTACCATGCCGGTTTATCCACCCATGCTAATATCCACCAGCGCTCCATAGTTAGCGTTAGCAACTCACTAGTCGTTTGGCTGGACCCTTTTTCCGTTATTGTGTCTGGAAGCGTACACCCGGGCACGTAACCATGATCCGCACATATTGGATTTCTTAGCGGGAAGTGAAGGAATGCTAACCATATTATCCTGCTTAGGGGTGTTACGGGTTGCCAAGTCCTATCAGCGAGAAAATGAAGAGGATTTAACTTCACCGTCCCCTCACCACTCTCCTCTTAAATCAAGTCCTTATAGTGCATTGCGTCTTGCATGGTTGCGCGATTCCTAATTTGCACTCGAACCACTTTTAGTTTGTTATGAATATTTTTTAAATCTAAAAAATAAATCTGGGACTTTTCAGCATCCAGGTGTGTGTATAAAAATATAATACGTGAGTGTGTGTGTGTGTGGGTGGGTGTGTTTACATTCAGGATAGAGTAATTTCCTCTATTTGAAAAGCTCTCTTTCCACGTTCCCTCTGGAATGCATCTGTCACCAAGAACCATTAGTAGATTTTTCGCACTTAGGCGCGTGTTCAAGCATATGCGCCATTAGCAGATATTTTGGGTTTCAACCAAGCAGTAATAGAGGATCCGCTTATCCCAACACTCAGACCTGTGATTAGACGCTTTAATCAGTACAGTTACAGCGGACGCCGTCAGATTAGTGACACAAATCGACTTTAAAACAGATTTTTCAAGTGTTTGTCAGTGCGCAGTGTTGACTGTGTTGTGCCGGAGAGAGAGTGATGATCTCACACATCCAGAAAGAGTCTGGCAGTGACTTCACGTTTAGAGCCGTGCATCTGGCAGAGACTTTAATGCAGAGTGACTTACAGGAGAAGCCGAGTCCAGCCTCAGCGCAGAGAGAGAGAGAGCTGAAGTATTAGGCTTAAATATCTCTCTCTGTCTGTATCTCTCTCACTCTCACTCACTCATTCTCTCTCACACTCCCCCTCCCTCCGTCTCCTTTATATATGGATAAAAGTACGGAGAACTTTCTTTCTTTAAAGCTTACTGTTAGACCATCACTCCAACAACATTTTTCCTTCTTTTCTTTAACCATTGTTTGCTTTTAAATTTTTTTCTTATTTACATCTTATCCTTTCATTCATTCATTCATCTTCTATACCGCTTTATCCTGTATTTAGGGTCGCGGGGACCTGGAGCCTGTCCCAGGAGACTCAGGGCACGAGGCAGGGTACACCCTGGACAGCGTTCCAATCCATCGCAGAGCACACACACACACACACACACACACACACACACACACACTCATTCACACTCTATGGTCAATTTAGGAACGCCAATTAGCCTAACCTGCATGTCTTTGGACTGTGGGAGGAAACCGGAGTACCCGGAGGAAACCCACCAAGCATGGGGAGAACATGCAAACTCCATGCACACAGAGACGGGAATCGAGCCTGGCCGGGGAATCGAACCCGGACCCTGGAGGTGCAAGGCGACAGTGCTAACCACTACACCACCGTGCCGCCACAACTTATTCTTTTTACCAATATTTCTTTCTTTCTTCCTTTGTTTCTTTCATTCTTCCAAGGTAGATTTGTTTTTGTTATTTTCATTGCTACTGACTGACTGATTGATATACCGATGCTGTGAGTGACGTAGTGACTCACTGATGTATTGACTGATGTACTGACATACTGACTGTTGTACTGAGTGAATTATTGACTGACTCATTGACATACTGTCTGATATGCTGAGTAATGTACTGACAGACCCACTGATGCACTGACTGACATAATGACTAATGTACAGAGTGACGTACAGACTGATGTACTGATGTGACTTATGTGCTGAGTGACAGACTAACTGACCCACTAATGCACTGACTGAGGTACTGAGTGACATACTGACTCACTGATATACTGAGTGATATAAATAATGAAGTACTAACTAACTGATGTACTGACTGACCTCCGACTGACTGATGTACTGACTGACGTACTGAGTAAGCTACTGACTGCCTAACAGACTGACTGACTGATATATTGACTGATATACATAATGAAGTACTAACTAACTGACGTACTGACTGACTAACACACTGACTGACTGATGTACTGATTGACTGACTCAATGGCTGACTGACTAACTGAGGTACTGATGTACTGCCTCATCGACTGCAGACTGTCTGACTGACTGACGTGTGTGACTTGCGCCTCTTAAACTCCCTAGAAGAGCTCAGTCCACTGTCCACTTCCAGCTCCTGAGCTCCAGCTTCTGATGATTTAGAACATTGCACCTCATGCTATAGCCAGCATTATACACTGGTTAGGTGGAAAACAAAGTAGTGATCTCCGACTCTGTCTAATACAACACCACATATACTGTTTTTGGATTGTGGAAAGTCACATGAAACATTTCAGTAAAAGGAGAAACAGTGGGTGAAAATCGCAGACGGCTGTTTGAAGCTTTGATATGTCATGACAGAGAATGACAGTGCATGTGTGTGTGTGTGTGTGTGTGTTTTCCAGGTGTTTCTTACCCTCTTCTGCTAGCACTCTAGCTGAATTTGTCAGAGCCGTGCTTTTGTGACCGAGGCGATTTCATTTCCGACACGCAGCTTTCGGCCTTTTGTCTTTCATAAATTGATGGGAGCGTTCTTCCCTACTGGGCTGGCTGTCTTTCTATTTCCCTCTCTCTCACGCACACACACACACACACACATGCACACACACACATTCTCTCTTTTCATTCGTTTTCTCTGACATGAAGCCAAGTAAGCTTGTGACGTGGCACCATCTTGAAGCAGCAGAGAGCTACAGTATGGATTACAGACCATTCTGACTCGTGTGCATGAGAGAGTGTATATAGAACTTTAAAAAGAAAGAAAAAAACACATAACTACAATGGGTTAAACCATGTGCTTTGCAAAACTGTGTTATGTTGATGAGAAAACTCATTTGTAACCCAAGCTTCTGGGCCAGGAATGCTTGTTTATGTTTTGACGGACCTCCTGTCAGTCATTCTATTCAGGGTACTGAAGTGGCTGTGGGCGGAGCTTCATGAACACAGGCGGAAATCAATCAAACGTCAAACTAATCACATCTAATGCACCATTAAATAAGCATTACCATATGACATTTTACATAGCATCATTTCACATTAGTGGATGAGACAAATCTGCACAGGACTGAGCAGATGATGATTTTGGGCCTCGTTCAAGGGTCTAACAGCAGCTCGCTGATTCAGAAATGCAGACTCGTATCCTTCAGGTCGTTCGCAGAGAATCTGAACCACATGAGTGTAAAATATGTGAAATTACAGACATGCAAGCCAAGTACGGATAAAAAGAATGTTGTTTGTTTTATAATCGTAGTAACATGTAGCGAGTGTGAAAGTACATGATGAAGAAGAAATTAAGTGTGTGTGTGTGTGTGTGTCTGTGAGAAAAAGAGAACGAGAGAGATGCTCTTTTTAGGATGTTACCTTTAATCAATCTGACTCATTTGCATGATTTTGTTAAACCTCTGTGCTTTTTTAAGCTACAAAGAATCTTAATGACATTAAAAAAATTTATTCAAAAAATTTGTTAAATTAATGTTTTAAACTGCATCAAATGATTAAATGTATAAATTTTTTTTTGGTAAAGTTGTATCTAAATACTTTTAAAGGTCAAACCAACTTACGAATGCTAGCCGTATTTGTAACTTTACAAATCTGTGCATTTGTACATTTCTATATTCCATCCCAAATTTTTTATTGAAAACTTATTGGAAATTCTACCTTAAGTTTAATCGCTAGTGCAATTTTCCATTCATTATAGTGAAATCCTTTATTCTATTCTATTCTATTCTATTCTATCTTTCCATTGGACAGTTGTAAAAACATTCCACTGCATATCATATGGATATGGTTGTGTAGGTGACAAATAAAATTTGAATTTGATTTACAAACATTTTTACTCCAAAAAAACCCTTCTTTACACGAAAACTTCATAAAGACACCTAGAACAAAAAAAATACATAAAGGGTGACTAAACCGTGAAAGAAAAAGTTGACTAGAAACTGATGGTAGCTAATCTATACAGTAAGTTGTACCTACTGTAGAAGAATTAACCTTTTGCAGCACATGACATTGTATAGACATTTTTCTTCTTTTACCGTGGATACATAAATCATCTTTCCTTAACTTCAAAAACACTATAATTCCAATAGCTACTAAGTTCTCACGCAATTCTCCTCACTACTACTACTAGAACACCAACAGCAAATTACATTCGAAGTAGGCATAAAAAACCTTTCATAACACTGACGTTAGACAGCACCGAGCTAAATTTTGCAGTAATGCAGCTCAGCCACTGCGGCAGGACAGCTAGAGAGCAAAGAGCCTCAATACAACCCTTTCTCCTGTCAAAGGGTGCTAATACTTTATCCTTCAAGAACAGCTTGTCTTATTTGTTGTAATTCATGGAGTTGTTTTGGAGGGATTTTGTATTTTATCTGAAACATTTATGAAGTTTCTAAAGTCTCACAGAAATTTGATTAAACCTACCGGGCCATGAGGTTCGCATCAGTCTTATACCTGAATGTGCGTACATTTGCATGGCGCTCTAGTAAAATATGAATATTTTTCATACATTTCGGCAATATTTTCATATAAATGAATTGAAATTTTGATAATAAAATGGAGTTCAAGTGTATCTTGTTTAATGAAACATCTCATTTGCCTGTTACATTTTTTTTTTTACACTATTAAGTAATTTAATGTCACTATTTTTTTATGCATTTTTTTTTGAGTTCTTCACTTAAATCTGGCACCTTCAATAGAACCAAATACACACAAGTAATCTAGAACACTGGTACCAGAGAGAGGATTATTGCATTATAGCTGGAAGTTTCACATTAAAAGGTGCGGTTAGTGTTTTCTTAAATGTTACCTGTTAAACAAACCCAACCAAATCTCGCACCTTCATTAGAAGGCTAGTTCATGTCTAGACGTCCCCAGAAGTCACTCTGTAAATCTATATGACATTGTGTTGGTCTGACTAAAATATATGTTAGTCTGATTGAACTTCTCAAAGTCGAACTAGCGCATCCAGACAATTAGCATCGTAGTTGAGCTACTTCTGAATGTTTAAGTCAATCGGCAGCTTAGGTGCTATGTGCATAGTCCACAGGGTCTGCTCCAGGCTTTGACACGGAGGTCGAACAAAATGCACAAGAGAAGAAGAAGAGACCGCTGGCAATATGGTGCATTTCATTTGTACTAGGAGTAAAATGTACAGCAATGTAACAATTTTGAAATTCACCGTTCGAGATGCTACCAGTTTGCTACAGTAACTTGTTTGTCGATTGTTTCGATCTGTGACATAATAGATCCACTGTCGATAAAATGTTAACAAGGTGAAAGGGGGCGTATTGCCACCTACTGTATCGGAGTCAGACATACTTTGGCCAATAAATTGATTCCCGTGCTGTATTTATAGAGTTTAAGACAAGATCAGTAGTCCAATTAAATGGCCTAGTCGAACTGTATACTTTACCTAATGCAAAACGCCCTGACACACACACACACACACACACACACACACACACACACACACACACACACACACACACAAACACACACACACACAGGGTAAAACAGGTTTTAATTATATCACTGTAAAAGTGAATTACCTCAAGCTACATGTGGGCGCGCACACACACACACACACACACACACACACACACACACATAATAGTTTGACTTAACTGTGCACTTAAACATACTGACTGAGAGTCAAAACAATCAGCAGACAAAACAATCGATCATCAAAGACAAGACAATCAATCAGGACAAAGGTGTGGCTTTAGAACTGAAGAAAGGTGACATTTTTATTAATGTTTGAAACAATGCTAATTTTAACTACCTGCACCTTTAAAAGCGAAATCTTTTGGCTCGTATTCCAGACACGCAGCCTCATCTAACCTCGTACTCCCGTGTCTCCCTGCCTCTTACTCTCCCTTACATATAAACACACACTCACGCTCTGGTATCAAGACTGTTCTTTCTCTTAAAAAACTTTTTCCACTTTGTGTGTGTGTGTGTGTGTGTGTGCGCGCTCACGTGTAGCTTGCGGTAATTTACTTTTACATGGATATAATTAAAACCTGTGCACATAGTGTGACCCTGTGTGTGTGTGTGTGTGTGTGTGTGTGTTTGTTGGATTGTTATCAGTGTGATCTTTGTACCAAAAACGCCCCTTAGGTACACAAAGTGAATTCGTCTGTTTCGTGAATGGACTGCCTTGTTAGCGTTTGTCAATGGATTGGAGGGGTTTGTGTGTGTGTGTGCATGTGTGTGATTGTGAGTGTGTACATGGTGAATTTTATTTTGTTTGTACGAGTGAGACTTTAAAGTAGCCAATAAAATAACTTATTTATTAAATTATTTATTTATTTTAGCATTTTCGTTTTTTTTGCTAAAAATTAATAAAATATACGCTTTAAATGCAAATTTCCAAGGATGTTATTTATAAATAACCAATATTGTAAAACAGCGTAGAAAGCCTAAAAAATGATATTCCGAGAGGCATAAAATCCGAGAGGCGGGGCTTAGGAGGGACGACAATCAAATTACACACTTTTGTTAGCTAAATTAGCCCTCTGGTGTGAAACTAAAGACGCAAACTTGAGACTCCCAAAGTGTCCATTTAATTTTTTTCCCTTTGATAAGCAAAGTGCAGGTGCATGCCATCGCCCTTTATAAGTATAATTATATTAACATATTATTTCACTGTAGGAATGTTAAATTGTGTCAGAATCAGGGTGCTTCTGAAGGACAAGTGAAAAGAATGAAGTAAAGTAGAGGGAAAGAGAGAGAGGGGAGGGATAGAGGAGGGGTGGAGGGGGATAGAAGTAGAGATGGAGAAGGAAGCTGGTGCTTGATTTGCATAAAGTATGGGGCACGGTGCCCACTGGAGGAGAAGGGTTGGCACTCGGCCCTGCAGACTGGCACAGGAGGAAGAAAATAATGAAAGAAAGACAGTGAGAGAGAGAGAGAGAGAGAGAGAGTATGTACGAGAGCGGCAATCAAAAGAGAGAAAGAGACAGAGAGAAGCAGAGACCGAAAGGGGAGGGAAAGACATAGAAAAAGCAAGATGTGGCAAATGTGCTTCATTAGAGTATGTTTTGTTTAGACGGAAGCATTTATTACTTCCTCAACTTCCTATTCGAATCTTCAGAGTTGACTGGCCAGCCATCTGATACGGCTCGTACGCGTCGCACCGTTAGCTTTCCTGTACTTAATTTCATTGGCTGCGCATTGAGTCGATCAATCAATCCAGCATTGATGAGTTCACTTCATTAGGCTGCATGTGGTGCCCGGCTGCCGCTTTCACCATTACTGTATAGGTGCCAGGGTGCCCGCTGAACCTCCGGTGACCGGTTCAAGGCGCTAGGCCTCACTCTGCGCCTACCTCGACAGTTCAAATTCAGTTCACGTGAGTTCATGTGAGCAAGAGTGAGTGGACTTAAAACTAATATAACCAAGGTACAAATAAAAGTATTGGTATTTTAGAAAGCTGAAGGTGATTTTTGGAGGATATTAGGAGAGTTTAAGGGGTGTCGAAATGTTCGCAGTCAGGGACAACATAAACTCAAATCAAATTTTATAGTTTGTTTAACCAAAAGAAAAAACGAAAGCAGTCCAATTACTTAAATATTCTTTAATTCTTCATTATTACGTCCATATTTACCTTAACTGTTTTTGCGCTATTAAAGCTTCTTATGTTGCATTTAAGTCAATCAACAAGTCAGACAGGCTATACTATAAGAACTTCATATTAAATAAATATATAGATGGATAATATTAAGTGATTTCATCCATTTCATCCGTTTTGATTTTGTAACGATGATAGATCTTGGACTCTTGGACAACTAGCCAGTCTCAAAGGCCAAAACAGAAACTACAAATCTACTGACTAGCAAAAGACATGTACTGTATAATTTTGCATTTTTGAATGTATAACATGTATATATTTTTCACTTTCATCTCCTAAATTATCATAGACCTACATTTAGACTTCCTCATACATGTGTGTGTGTGTGTGTGTATGGTTTATATTTAAAGTCTCTCTCTCTCTCTCTCTCTCACACACACACACACACACACACACACACACACACACACACACACACAGAAATATTGCTTTATACTTACAAGATGGCGTCTCGGTGCTTGTATTCTCTTTAACTTCGAGAAACGGAGCTGTGATTTTTGGAACAATACCCATTTTTCCCTAGGTTTTATTTGTTTTGTGTATGTGTGTGTGTCTGAGACTAAGAGAGAGAGACGCTGCCTCAACAGTTAAAAATGGGTCCTGAGGCCTTTAAACTTTTTACAAGTGTATCAAAAATAAGACGTCATAAAATATCATTTAAATATATAATGAAATAATAATTATTAAATAAATAATCATTTAATATATAAGTTAATAGACAGCTGAAGCTCTGTATGGTTCCACGTGTATTTCTTAACAGTGGGACTCTTTTTAAATATAGGCTAAAAATAATAATTACAGACTAAACATGAAGGCTAATTAGCCTCTAACTACTGTGTAAATATGATTAGACCAATCAGTACTAATGAGGTACAGTTTCAGTAAATGAAACCTGCTGTTTTTCCCTAACCTTCAAGAGACTACTGTTTCTGCTTGTTTTATATTTCTATTGTATTACTCATTTATTTGTAATAATCAGCATAATCAGTATTTCATATTATTGGACAATAACATGGATGATAATAATACTGTTGCGGACACACACATCACTTCATTCCGTACCTCATATTCCACTCATTCGCCTGCTTAAATGTGTAAATTAACCAACATTTATAACTAATAGATTTACTTTATACAGTTTATATTTTTTCTCTTTTAATAAGTTTTTTATGTTGCAACTTTGTAAATTGTAAATTTGTACATTTACCCAATTTTTTCATGAAATTTTTTTACATTTCTCTCATTTTTATATAACTAAAAAAACTTTTATTTTGTCTATATTGTGTACTGTATTGTGTAGTTGAACATATTGTTCAACTTAAATAGAATTTTTTTAAATTAAATAAAAAAACAAAAAATCGACAAATATTTTACTGTAGGATTAAAACTGCACAATTATGTGTGTGCACCTGTGCTGTGTTTTTTTTATTTATTTAAGAATAGATTTTATTTTAATTTATTAAGCCTTTTATTTATTAAGACTACTTTTATTGCTCATTTTAATCGAATTTTGTGGTAAAAGAGAATAAAACACACAATAGTGGATGTTTAATGATTTGCTCTGTGGGCTAAAACTGGACAGATGAACCACTTCAGGCGCGTTTATTGCCATACGGGCTTTTTCTTTTTTTCTTTTTAACGGGAGCATGCTGTCGGATATTTCATACGCTTTAAAAATAGTTATTTATATGTTTACGATGATTTGTGTCTGTGTGTCGCATCAAATTAAAAAATAAATGTGTTATGATTCATAGATATGGTATTATATGTGTATATTAGGGTTGTAATATCTTAATAGTTGTGTTTTTGAATGTGTGAAATATCTTGCAGATATTTTAAGCAACTTGATTAAATTATTATATTTCGAATTTGTTCTATTTTCATTAATTTTCACTAGTAAAAAGCTTAATTTTCAGATTCAAGTTGTCTTATTTATTTAGTTAGTTTGTATGTCGTGTCTTTTGGATAAAATCTAATGTTGATAAAATTAAGCACCAATTCATCATGTACATGTTGTGTTTTTACCCCTTTTAAAATGAATTTGTGACGAAAATAGCTGTTTTATTGCCATAAATGTGTTATGAATAAATCTAGCCTCCAGCTCAATCCGCGCGCTGCTGTGGAGTTGGCCGCGCGCGTGCTCAGCACGCTCGTGCGGGTCACCTCGTGCTCCACTGATCCGCTGTTCTGTTAGACGAGTTGACATTTCTTCTCTCTAAAAATACAAATAATAATCATAATACATCTTATTTCTTCTTTAAACTGGCCAAGCAAGTGTTGTTTCTGTCAGTTAGTGTCTTCTTGTCACTCGTCGCAGAGGTTTGTGTGTCGCTCTGGCTGTGGCACGGCGTGTGGGTGAGTTTGTGTGTGTGTGTGTGTTAGCCAGTTAGCTTCTGAGGTAACGGACAAAAATACAGGGATATTGGCGGTGATTCAGCTGTATTTAATGTTTTCGACGCAGAACGAAAGATATGAGCTTATCCAGACCTCCAGGCCTCAGTTTTTTTTTAATATTATGAATCCATTTCAGTCACTTAAATAATTGCTTTAATTAAGGACATCGTTATTGAGTACAGCCGTTACAAACTGACCGTTATTTTAAGAAAGAAATTAAATTAACGGTCAAAACGGTTGAACGGTGTAGAGCAGAGCCACTGTAGACTTAAATACACTAACGTTATTAATCAATTTTGAGCATTGAAAGGTGTATAAATGGTGATAAATGCCTTTACAATTCATGTAAAACATTTTAATCTGTGAAAAAAAAAACAGTTTTTCAGAGGAAATAAAATCACTTAAAAAAAAGATAATCTTAATATTACTGGATTTAACACAAAACCAAAGTGCAGAGGATTAACTGCACATATCCTATTAACTAAATACACGTTAGTAACATGTATTTAGTTAATAGGATGTAGGATATATTTTCATGAGTTCTGATTACTTTAGACGTGAGAATTCTGAAGTGTCAGATTTGTGGTCAGAAAAATAATCACAGAAACTAAGAAGAAGCTAAATATGATATACGATATATGATTATCCAGTCTAACTGTAAAGAATGAAGATTTAGGAATTTGAAGTAGTGAAAATGCACATATCCTGAGTAGATCCCTAGTTTTGTGCCACCAAGCTACCATCATAATCATCATCATTTCTGGTAAAAGAAACCACACACACACATATTTGTCTTGCATTAATTCAACACCAACACCTCAGTCCAACTCCAACCAAAACCTCAGTAATCAAAAAAATCTGTATAAAAAGCAGTTTTCCTAATGGTGACCAGACATTACAACAAAGACAACACTGTCAGATGTTCCTGTTCTTGCGGGGCATTTAGTCTAAAAACATGTCCACACAGACATGCACGCACTCACACACACACACACTGAGTTCATCATCCTGACACTTTTTATTTTTCTTATCTCGTTTTGTCTCTCTCAACAACCCCCTGTACCGGTGGTACTTTGTAGTGTAATAAAATTTAAATAATACACACCTTTGTGTTTAAATGTAAAAAATACACAAGTGTACATTGGTGGTACATTAGTGGCTCTTATACATATTTCCTCACACTTTTCCTCAAACAAATTTTCCATAATTTTTTGATTCTGTAAAGGTGCTTTGTGAAAATGCCCTTTGTTAAAAGCGTTACATCAAACATCACTAAATGGAATTTAATTGAAATATACTCTAGGATGAATACACAGTGACGATATTGCACATTTATGTTACAATATTCTCTAAACAGATTATGTTGCATTATTAGACATGAGATTTATTGCTGTTTAGTGTAATATAATTGATTAAATATTATATATTATCAGCATATAGTACAAAATCATACCAGTAAGTTAAACTTATTTAATTTAGAAATATTTATTCAGAAAAGCTTTTAAAATCCTTTCATTTCTGCTCTAACAGTACAGAAGTGTTTTTATGCCATATCACTATTATTATTTTTTTCAGATCTTTTTTTTTTTTTTTTTAACAACATACCTTTTTTGAGAACTGTTCTGAAAAGTTCTGATGATTTTGTTACATCCAAATATATGTTTAAAAAAAATATACATTTCAAATAATAATAATAATAATAATAATAATAATGTTATTTGGAGCAAGCTTAAACAAGACTGTGCTTTCATTAAATTACATAATTGGATTATTAATTACTGCTAGATAAGCTGGTAGTGTCCGGTTTCAGAAATTAGATCACTTATAATAAAAGTTGTGATTATTATAATGGTTTGATTTATGTTTTTCGTTTTGGATTTTTTCTCTCTTTTTTTAACTTGAAAAAAAAAAGACGTGATATGACGGCACCCTGAGACCACAGCATATGCTGCTTAAACCCGTTGTGGGGGATTTGAGACTTACGATGGCAATTTGTGCAGTTTTGTAAAGCTGATTATCAGGTCAATGATGATTGAGATTTGTGGGTTTTTGTACTCAGGTGGTCGCTTTGACAAAAAAAAAAAGGTCAGTGGAATTTTTGAAGCTCGATCTTAAAAAATATAACAAAATTAAAAACATAAACCAGTGGAAAGCTAGACCCTGAGAAAGCATTTGCAATAACTAAAGTATAATCCCATCACGTACAAGACTTTGTCTTGAACTACTCATACGTGTAACTCGTTTTGTGATTCTTGTAATGAGACTTGCATGCACGTGGCCAAACCACCAACTTGTGTTTGGACACTAAGCACAATTTATCTAACAGAACCATACCCGTACACTGTTTTTGTGTGTTTTATTTTTCTTCTGGGAAATACTCTAACCATCATGTAGACCTTCGTGCCTGTATTTGTTGTGTGTGGAGTGAGTGTGAACATAGTGGTGTTGGTGAAGAGTATTTGTCTGTGTGTCTCCCTGCTCCTTTGTTTGTGTGGTGGGTCTGAAGGCAGCTGCTGGTTTGGAGGGTCTGTAGGGATTTCAGCCCTGTGTGTTCACACACTGTTCCCATGCCAAGGCTTGTAGAAAAACAGAGAGAGAGAGAGAGAATGGAGGGGGATTGAGCAAGGGATGGAGAAAGGAAGTGATATGGAGATGGATGAACCCGGTTAGGGAGAAGCAGACTGGGATAGAAGGATAAGATTAAGGAGTGAGGGCATAGGAAAAGAGTGTTCAGTGACGGATATGGATATAAGGAACAAGAAGGCGGGGATAGAATACAACGAAGGCGCCTGATTGGTCTGTGTAAAATTAATGATTTCTGGACATGGAACTTGTTAATTTGGCAAAAGTGAAGAACCGTCCCACTGACCGATTCGCATACTACGCTTGCTTCCTCCCTCTCTCTCTCTCTCTCTCTCTCTCTCTCTGTTGCTTTCTATCTCTCCCTCCCTCCTTCCATCTCACTCCCTCTCCCCCCTCTCTCCCACCCATTCAGGCCTTGAAGCGTGCGTATTGGTTGAGCATATTGGGAGACTCTGTGCCAAATAGGTGGGTTCAGCCCGGTGCTGGCACACTTTTGGGGCGATGGTTAGGAAAAAGAACGTAGAGAGAGAGCGAGTCGGAGAGAAAAAAAAGGGAGAAAGGGAAGCATCGGTCAGGTTTGCCAGCCGCTCTCTCACACGCTCTTCCAACAGCGATTCGGTTCTCTGTTGTGTTTTTTTTTTTTTCTGGTCTTCATTTGCTTTCTCGCTACCCCCCTTCTTGCTTGCTCTCGTTCCTCTCTCTCTCTCTTAATATCTATGAATACAGAGCATACAGATCTGAACAGACGTCACTTGCCACTTTGCCAAACGATTTTTCTTATCTAACACTTTTTTTTAATGATTATATTCCTCACTCTATTCATCAGCTTTTTGCATGCAGTCTTTTCTGTCTCTTACAACATACACTAATTTTTCTCAACTTTTTTTTTCCTTTTGCAGTTATTAAAATTTTTGGCACTTAACCTTTTCTAACACATTAATTTGTATGTATTTTTATGTTAAATCTCTTTTTCTCTCTTAAAGTAATTTTCAGAAAATGTATTTTTCCGGGTAGCGAGAATTAGGACATCCAGTATTGACTAAAGCAAGGGGAGGACCAGCTTTTTTTTTTTGTATTTGTTTGTTTTACGCTGAAGTTTATGATGAAAGTGCAAAATGGTAACTACCAAAATCTTCTGCTTTTTTGTGTTGCATGCGTTTGTTTGCTGATTGTGCAGTGGTGTGACTGTAGTTTGTTGCACAGAGAAAAAAATATTATAAGATGAGTAAAAAAAATTTTTATTTAAATGTTTAGGTGATTCTTGATTTTGAACATCTGGGATTGATGGGCATTTTGGTGTAAACGCTAGACAGTAAAGACCTTAACATTTTCATTTATGTTTATATGTGTATACTGTATATATTTGCATGTAAGTTCATTCATGAATAAGAATGCTGAGTTCAATGATCTATATAGAATTTTTTTGAGTAATTGAACATCTAGAATAAAAAGAAAACTTAAGCTCTTATATTAAAGCTGTGTTTTCTGTTATGGATAAATAAGCTTAAATACCTGGCATCTTTTTTTTTTTATCTATAAATCATGTATATATTTAATCTTTAAGCAATTGTAATGTTATTTACATCAGATGGTTGTGTTCTTCTAAGAATATATTTATTATTATTATAATAATAATAATGATTATTATTATTTTTTTAATAAATAGAAATTGTATAAAATTTTCAGAGTGCATTTACAATTAAAAAAATATATATTTTTAGAAAATCTAGAATGTTATTCAGTGTTTTGAGATCAGGGCAACTGTTAATGATATGTGTGTGTGTGTGTGTGTGTGTGTGTTTTGCTTAGCTTAGCCCAGCGTCTCTCTCTCCCACACACACATACACACTCACACAGGCAGGCTCAGCTCTCTTTCGCAGCCCGTTCTCCTTCCAAGCCGCGCTCTCATCCTCTCTTCCTCTCCCCTTCGTCTTCCATGCAGCACGATGGTAACTCCATCTCCCCCTCTCTCATTCTGTTCCCTTCTCCCCCTGTTCCCCGCTCCTTCTCCTCCTCCTCCTCCTCCATCCAGGATGAGTTCCACCCGTTCATCGAGGCGCTTCTGCCACACGTGCGCGCCTTCTCCTACACCTGGTTCAACCTGCAGGCACGCAAGCGCAAGTACTTCAAGAAGCACGAGAAGCGCATGTCCAAGGACGAGGAGCGCGCCGTGAAGGACGAGCTGCTGGGCGAGAAGCCCGAGATCAAGCAGAAGTGGGCATCGCGCCTCCTCGCCAAGCTGCGCAAGGACATCCGGCCCGAGTTCCGCGAAGACTTCGTGCTCAGCGTGACGGGCAAGAAGCCGCCGTGCTGCGTGCTCTCCAACCCGGACCAGAAGGGCAAGATGAGGCGCATCGACTGTCTGAGGCAAGCCGACAAGGTGTGGAGGCTCGATCTGGTCATGGTGATCCTGTTTAAAGGCAGCCCGCTGGAGAGCACCGACGGAGAGCGGCTCGTCAAGTCGCCACAGTGCTCCAACCACACCCTATGCGTGCAGCCGCACCACATCGGCGTCTCGGTCAAAGAGCTCGATCTCTACCTGGCCTACTTCGTCCACTCGCCAGGTCAGTGCAGAACACACACACACACACACACACACACACACACACACACACACAACAAGGAGAAGGTTTTCTTTTTTCTCACGCTCTCTCCATAACTCCAGGCCAAAACTCAGAAACCATGACTGCTGACTCGATTTTCTGGAACAAATTTACGTGTCAACAAAACCAAACACATTAGACAACAGTCTAATCAGTTCTACAACAGATATATCACTAATATCGTACGTTCACGTACGTTTGCAGATATTCAGTGATTACGTTTAGTAACTGTAAAAGTATTTGTTTATATTACATTATTTTCATTTTAATTTATGTTATTTTAAAGCTATTCATTTAGAGGAAAAACAATCAAATAATCTCAAAAAACATCATCAAGCGAATCACATTTACATTCACACACTTTCTCCTGCAGCTTAAATTGGGAACCTGAGTATATAATGTATGATCTAGTTTATATAAAAAATAAATAAATAAGAAATTTACCGATTTAACTTCAATTATTGTTGCTTTGAAAGTTTTTATATTGTTTACATTTCAGAAATGTTCAAAAAACAAAAACACACATACACCCAAAAAATGCATAATCTAACACACACCTTTAAACGTCCTAATGAAATCATGTATACCCAATTTCATCTCTCAGTTAAAACGTATAAAAATACCGCAAGGTCAATTAAACATAAAGAGTCTCGACATGAGTTTAATCGTAGCTTTGTTATTAAAGAGCTTTTTTTATTTACATTTTTTCATCTGACCTTATACAACCAGTTTGTCAATGAGGTTTTGAAATGATGTAGTGTGTGTGTGTGTGTGTGTGAGAGAGAGAGAGAGAGAGAGAGTGTATTCTGTTGTCATTGGCGTAATACCGCTTGCTATGTTGTATATAGTAAGTGGCCAGTCTCCCAGTCACAGCCCGCTGTCTCATTGGCAAGTGTATTTTAGAATTCTGTGTGTGTGTGTGTGTGTGTGTGTGTGTGTGTGTGTTAGGGCATCGGTGTGGTGCGCTCTCAATTATTCACTGCCAAATATCACCGCTCATGTTCACCACCTTGGATACAGTGTCGTGGGTGTTTTTTTTTTTTGAGTGTGTGTGTGTTTAAGTCTGTGTGTGTGGTTGTGTGTTTAAGTGTGTGGATTTTTGCCTTAAATCCACTTTGCTATAACGACAGGTTTATTTAAAGTGTTCATCATTTGTAGATGATTTCATTATAACTCATGTTCTTCTTAATGAAAAGCACTCCAAGATCTCCTTTATTATTAATGAAATGTGTCCCTTTTTCTCCTCTGCTACACAACTATGTTAACACAACAGTTGTTTGACTTGTGACGGACGTACAATGTCCACGGTTATGTTATATACGCTACGGTACAGGATAGTAGATAGATAGAGCAAGCACTATAGAGGATTTCTTATAAATATTACATAATGACATTTTTCTCTATTCTTTAAACCTGTCCACTTATCGTTTTGATTTGGAAATAAGTAAAAAAAAAACCTAGCCATCATGAAATCATGCACAGACTCGCTCTTTGGCCTCCTTTGTTTTTCTTAAGAAAGTTTACGTTATTTTTTAAGGTTGGCATTAAAAAAATTTTCATAAGGAAATAAAATATATCCATTAATCCGAACAGACGATAAAGTAAGGAGAAATGGAGACATGATACTATGATACCACTTATTTCTGTTCTGATACCGCTAATGAAGATATTTGATATAAATAACCATCTTATGGACGTACTGTAGGTATTTATTTTTAAAAACTACCAAGTTTAAAAAAAAAAAAAAAAAGATACAGCGCAGATTTTTTAATATAATGTTTCATACAAAAAGGAAATGCATACAAATATAATACAAGTCTGAGTCAGTTGAAAGCGTTGACAGTGAACAAAAGCTGGATAATATATATATAAAAAAAAAAAGATAATGATAGACATTTTGTAATTAACAACCACCAAAAAATTTATAGTTTTCATTTTGAGTTGTTTTCAAAAAATAAAAATCGGTCATGAAGAAAAAAAAAATTATTAATACAGTCTGTTCTTTTTGGATGGAAATATTTATAATTGTAAAGGGAAAAAAATCCCAAATCCATTCTATTTTTTATCTTTGTTACAGATCAAATTCATTCGTTTATTTTCTTTAATATTTAATTTTTTTTGCTAGTATCACGCTGTTGATGGTGCTCAATAATTCCTGAAACCGCTATTACATGATAATGCTCCATACTGATTAGTATTGTTTGATATTGCTCAATAATGTTTAATACTGCTCAACAATTCTCTGCTACGCACTATTGCTAGATATTGCTTTATGCTGCTCATTAATACATGATATTATTATGATTATTATTATTATTATTTCTCAGTAAAGCCTGATAATCCTCAACAATGCTGGATTTTGTTTTGGGGCTCTTGAAATTGCTCCATACTCCGTCATTTGTATAAAAACCAACAGATGTTACGCTGGGCTTTATTGTTGTTGCCCAACAAAAAGGATAATATTGTGAGAGTTACAACTTTGGTCATTATTGTACTAGAAATATTTACGAGCGTCGTGTATAACACACAGTAAACTCGAGGCTGACCTCAGTACTGTAGAGGATTAACACTGCTACTGGATTTCCTTTAAAGTTTACCAGCATGTCTGCCATTCTCCCTCTCTCTCACACTCACACACACACGCGCACCACGTTTGTACCCGGCAGGGCTGGCCAGCGTGCTGCTCGTTCACAATGTTAGCCCTCGCGGCGCTCTGTTATCTTATCGCTGTTAATCCAGTGTGTCCCTGCTGCTTTTATCGGCCTCCAAATAGCCGCGGCTCAGCCCGACACCCCGCGGGAAGCCATGCGGGAATCCAGAACCGCCACTGGCACGCCGTGCCAACACACCTCCCTGACACACACACACACCCACACACACACACATACGTCTGTGTGGCTGGGATCGTATTATTTATTTATTTCAACTCCTTATAGATGATTTTATGTCTTTGTCAATGTTTGCCCTCTGAGGAGCTGCAGGCAAAAATCTAATTTAATGTTCCTTTTCTTATGCGGCTTTGTTTAATCCACGTGGTTCGTTTATTCAGTGACCTTGCCGCATGATCGTCGTGAAGAAAAAGAAAACAGCAGCGGGTTTATTATTTGTTTTTTTTTGTCCTCTGTGTGTATTTTCCATGCAGCAAGTTGGTTACTTTTATTTGTTTTTCTAGCTCGGCTCTTTGTCCTTGTGATTATTGCTTTTGTAAACATTTTGTTTAGCACCGCTAAATGCTGCCTTCATTGTCAGTCTCGCGTAGTGAGCGCTCCTTTTGTGTGCCAGAGAGAGAGAGAGAGAGAGAGAGAGAGAGCGTCAGGGAGCTGCGAATACAATAGTTTGTGTTGGCACAACCTCAGGGCCATTGGTGTGGGAAGATGCTTTTTACTTCTTTGTATGTGTGTGTGTGTGTGTGTGTGTTGCGTCTTGCCATGAGCAAACAGGCTCAGCCATGTTCCTCACTTTAATACTGAACTCTTCCTTCCTGGCACGAACACAAAGCTGTTAATGTAAGAGCGCCTGCGACAAGGTGTTAAAGATAAGTGTGAGTACGAGTGTGTATGGTGAGGAAAAACGTGCGTGACCGAGTAGGCCGACCGGGACCGTGTCTCCTGCGAAACACTTGCAGATTTTTTTCTAATATGTCAGTCACCGGGACATTTTAGCTAGTTCTAAACATACCTTCAACTTTATTAGCTTCAACCTTCTGCTTTATTAGATATTATGTCAATATTACTGGAACAAAATGATTTCTAAGACCGCAGTCATCACAGTTCTTTTCCTCATCCTGGCACTGCGCGTGTTAATGATCATGAATCGAGAAATCAGTAGTCAAATGACACTCAAAGTTTCCCTCATCATCATCATCATCTTCTGATTTAAAGTCTAGAACGTGCAGCGAGTAGTTCTATAGTAGTGGAACAACTTAAACAGTTACGGTTAGCGCTAGTGCCACGCATTGTAGCAAAGCGCGGGTAATGGGGTTTTATGTGATCTGTAAACATGAATCCGGCTTCGCAGACGTCTTTACCAGCTCATTAATGCGTCAGTTCAGTAAACTGACTCGTTTGCATACAAGAGGCACCTGAAGCGCTTGGGCAGGTGGGATCGTTAAACAGATCATGGCGGGACGTACTAGCCGTGACATGCTCGCACCCCGTCTTTTCCCAAAGCGATACTGAAACCTTCATGAGGTGTTTTACTTAAGCAGTTCATAGACACATCTCTCTCTCTCTCTCTCTCTCTCTCTCTCTCTCTCTCTCTCTGTATATGAAGAAATAGAGTTATGAGAGATACAGGAATGAATAAAAGAAAAAAAATCTTTATATGTAAACTTTTCCAGTTCCAAATTCCAAGTTTGTTACATGATACTGATATTTAATCCATTTTCTTTTTCTCTGTCAGAATTAGCTTGTTACTGATCCTGAGAGTCAGCTCTTCCATTCATCGCTAGAGACAGCTCGGGTCCGATACCAAAAACAAAAAAATAATAATAATACAAATTCAGTCATTTTGAAACTTTTGGAGCTTCAATACAATTTAATTTTTCGTCATGATTTAAACAACAGACATTTTCACTAAGCAGTTTTACAGGACTAAAATTCATTCATTCATTCATCTTCTATAGCGCTTAATCCTGTGTTCAGGGTCGCGGGGGACCTGGAGCCTATCCCAGGGGACTTCGGGCACTAGGCGGGGTACACCCTGGACAGGGTGCCAATCCATCGCAGGGCACACACACATACGCACATTCACACACTCATTCACACACTATGGTCAATTTGGGAACGCCAATTAGCCTAACCTGCATATCTTTGGACTGTGGGAGGAAACCGGAGTACCCGGAGGAAACCCACCAAGCACGGGGAGAACATGCAAACTCCATGCACACAGAGACGGGAATCGAGCCTGGGCGGGGAATCGAACCCAGACCCTGGAGGTGCAAGGCGACAGTGCTAACCACTACACCACCGCGCCGCCCAGGACTAAAATTACAGATATAAATATAATTGTACACATTTATGGCTTTATAAAGTCATCATCAGTTTGACACTAGAAAAGTTAAAAATCTTTACTATAATGTTTTTTTTTACTGTATTTGCAGTGTGACTTTTGTCCGAAAAGCTGCTATAGGTCTTGTTCAGTGATGAGTTTTGAGGAAAACGTAGTAAATATGGAGTTGATAATTGAATTACTGAAAAACATTAATTGAACACACTATTATTAAAGTTATGCTTAATTGTGGCGTTACGTTATTACTGTAAAAGGCAGGATTAAAACCCGTTCTATAAATAAGACTAAATCCACGTCTGGCAGATGACGAAGCTTTTTATTTAAAAGTTCTACTTATGGGATTTTGATTTTAAGGTTTTAGCGACATTCATGGAAGTTCGTCATATTTTTATAAAAAACTGGAAAACAGCTTAAGTAGCTTAAACATTAGTTATATTTGTGTAACTGCAGGTTTTTATGTCTCACGCTGCCACGCTTTTAGAGTTCAGTATTTTCGCGGTAAATGTGCTGCAGAGGAAATTTGAAGTCGCACTCTTTAGGAGGTGTGAAATATGTGGCTTCGGCCATTTTAGGCTTTTCCTCCTCCTCCTCTCCTCCTCCTCTCGGAGACCGTCCCGAACCGTGCCAAAACAGGAATTTGGAACAAAAACCCAAGCCAGTAGGGAGAGAGAGAGAGTGGGGGAAAAAAAGAAACAGACTTAGCGAAGGAGTGAAAAATGAAAAAAAAAAAGAAAAATAATTGTGCATAGATTTTTTTTGACTTTGGACCATTTTTTGTTAATTATAATTATGATTTGTGGTTTTAGAAAGGACAGAGAAATAACAGCACTCTGTGTGTGTGTGTGTGTGTGTGTGTGTGTGTGTGTGTGTGTGTGTGTGTGTGTGTGTGTGTGTGAGAGAGAGAGAAAGATGACTGAGTGTTGAAGCTTCGTTAGTCACTCTCCGCTAGACATGACGAAATAGCCAGGACTCACTCACACACACACACACACACACACACACACACACACACACACACACACACACACACACACAGAATGACATCATGTCACAGTTTAAATTTTATTTCAGCACCTCACTGTAGTCAGATCAGCGCTCTCGCAAGATTAATGAAAAAATCATGTTCAGCTTTCAGAGACAGAGAGAGAAAATCAAAACAAATCTCTAACTCTTCTCCAAATCTAACGTCTCTGGCAGTGCAGTGAGCGTGGAGTCAGAGTGCTGCGCCCTGCTGGGGTTCAGATCAGCGCACACACACACACACACACACACACACACACACACACACACACACACGCACGCACGCACAAAAAGTATATTGCCAAAAGTATTCACTCACCCATCCAAATCATTGAATTCAGGTGCTTCCATGGTTACATGTGTATAATTCAAGCATCTACTGTAGATGTGCAGGCGGCTTTTACACATATTTGTGGAGGAACGTTTCGCTCTCAGGAGCTCAGTGAATCCCAGCGTGATACCGTGATAGGATGCCACCTATGCAATAAGTCCAGTTGTGAAATTGGAGTTAGATTATTGTGTTACTAATATATTTAGCTGCTAAATATTTCACAGTCAACTGTTAGTGGTATTATAACAAAGTGAAACGCCAGAAAGGAAGTGTTAGGCCACGTAAAATCACAGAAAAGGTTTCAGGGGATATATACAGTAGTTCATAAAGGTCGGCAACCTTCTGCAGAGCCAATAGCTACAGATCTCCAAACCTCATGTGGCCTTAGGTTTAGCTCAAAAACAGTGTGTAGAGAGCTTCATGTAGTGGGTTTCCATGGCCGAGCATCTGCATCCAAGCCTTACATCACCAAAGCATCGGATGCAGTGGTGTGAAGCACGCCGAGCGATAGAGACGTGTTCTCTTGGGTGATGAATCACATTTCTCTGTCTGGCAATCCGATGGACGAGTCTGAGTTTGGCAGTTTCCAGGAGAACATTACTTGTCTGACTGCATTGTGGAAAGTGTTAAGTTTAGTGAAGGAGGGATTACAGTATGATATAGGGTTGTTTTTCAATCATCCTCAGCCCCTTAGTTCCAGTGCAAGGAGCTCTTAATGCTTCAGCAAACCAAGACATTTTGGACAATTTCATGGTCCCAACTTTGTAAGAACAGTTTGGGGACGGCCCCTCCCTGTTCCGACACGACTGCGCACCAGTGCACAAAGCAAGATCCATAAAGACGTGGATAAGCGAGTTTAACACACTCCTAAACCTTGTAGAAAGCCTTCACAGGAGAGTTGAAGCTGTTATAGCTGAAAAGGGGGCGGGGCCAACCTCTTATTAAACCCTATGGATTAAAAATTGGATGTTACTCAAGTTCATATGCATGTGAATACTTTTTGCAATATAGTGTATATATACAGTACACTCCCACTTAAAAGTTTAGGATCACTTTCTAATTCCAGGGACGTTTCTGATTTTTATTTCTTTCCACATTCAAGTAAAACAATACTGAAGGCGTTTATACAAAATACACAATAATCTAACTCCTTTAAACTGTTGATATTGAGATGTATATCTGCTACTTCTGCTCTGTAAATCCTTCATAATGGCTCTAATCTGAGGTGATGGTTGTTAATTGGTGATTTCTGAGGCTGGTGACTCTAAATGAACGTCTCCTCTGCAGCAGAGGTAACGTTTTGGTCTTGCTTTCCTGTGAAGGTCTTCATGAGAGACAGTTTCATCGTGGAGCTCAATGGGTGGAACTCACTCGACACAAAACACAAAAATGTTTTCCAGAACAGCTATACATTTACATGTTCATTTAGGCATTTAGCAGATGTTCTTATCCAGAGCGAGTTACAAAAAGTATTAGAAAGTGTGTGCTAAAGTATGAGAGTGTGTTAGAGTCAGGTACAGTTTTAAACTGTGTGTTAGAGAGTGTGCTAAAGTATGAGTGTGTGTTGTAGTGAGTTATCATCTTAGAGTGTGTGTTAGAGTGTGAGCTAAAGTATGAGTGTGTGTTAGTGTGTGCTAAAGTATGAGTGTGTGCTAAAGTATGAGTGTGTTAGAGTGTATGCTAAAGTATGAGTGTGTTAGTGTGTGCTAAAGTATGAATGTGTTAGAGTGTATGCTAAAGTATGAGTGTGTTAGAGTCTGTGCTAAAGTATGAGTAAGTTAGAGTGTATGCTAAAGTATGAGTGTATGCTAAAGTATGAGTGTGTTAGAGTGTATGCTAAAGTATGAGTGTATGCTAAAGTATGAGTGTGTTAGAGTGTATGCTAAAGTATGAGTGTGTTAGAGTGTATGCTAAAGTATGAGTGTATGCTAAAGTATGAGTGTGTTAGAGTGTATGCTAAAGTATGAGTGTGTTAGTGTGTGCTAAAGTATGAATGTGTTAGAGTGTATGCTAAAGTATGAGTGTGTGCTAAAGTATGAGTGTGTTAGAGTGTATGCTAAAGTATGAGTGTGTTAGTGTGTGCTAAAGTATGAATGTGTTAGAGTCTGTGCTAAAGTATGAGTATGTTAGAGTGTATGCTAAAGTATGAGTGTGTTAGAGTGTATGCTAAAGTATGAGTGTGTTAGAGTCTGTGCTAAAGTATGAGTATGTTAGAGTGTATGCTAAAGTATGAGTGTATGCTAAAGTATGAGTGTGTTAGAGTGTATGCTAAAGTATGAATGTGTTAGAGTCTGTGCTAAAGTATGAGTATGTTAGAGTGTATGCTAAAGTATGAGTGTATGCTAAAGTATGAGTGTGTTAGAGTGTATGCTAAAGTATGAGTGTGTTAGAGTCTGTGCTAAAGTATGAGTGTATGCTAAAGTATGAGTGTGTTAGAGTGTATGCTAAAGTATGAGTGTATGCTAAAGTATGAGTGTGTTAGAGTCTGTGCTAAAGTATGAGTATGTTAGAGTGTATGCTAAAGTATGAGTGTATGCTAAAGTATAAGTGTGTTAGAGTGTATGCTAAAGTATGAGTGTGTGTTAAAGTATAAGTGTGTTAGAGTGTGTGATAAAGTATGAGTGTGTTAGAGTGTATGCTAAAGTATGAGTGTGTTAGAGTGTATGCTAAAGTATAAGTGTGTTAGAGTCAGTTATAGTTTTAAACTGTGTGTTAGAGTGTGCTAAAGTATGAGTGTGTGTTGTAGTGAGTTATCATCTTAGAGTGTGTGTTAGAGTGTGAGCTAAAGTATGAGTGTGTGTTAGTGTGTGCTAAAGTATGAGTGTGTGCTAAAGTATGAGTGTGTTAGAGTGTATGCTAAAGTATGAGTGTGTTAGAGTGTATGCTAAAGTATGAGTGTGTTAGAGTGTATGCTAAAGTATAAGTGTGTTAGAGTGTATGCTAAAGTATGAGTGTATGCTAAAGTATGAGTGTGTTAGAGTGTATGCTAAAGTATGAGTGTGTTAGAGTGTATGCTAAAGTATGAGTGTGTTAGAGTGTATGCTAAAGTATGAGTGTATGCTAAAGTATGAGTGTGTTAGAGTGTATGCTAAAGTATGAGTGTGTTAGTGTATGCTAAAGTATGAGTGTGTTAGAGTGTATGCTAAAGTATGAGTGTGTGCTAAAGTATAAGTGTGTTAGAGTCTGTGCTAAAGTATGAGTATGTTAGAGTGTATGCTAAAGTATGAGAGTATGCTAAAGTATGAGTGTGTTAGAGTGTATGCTAAAGTATGAGTGTATGCTAAAGTATGAGTGTGTTAGAGTCAGTTATAGTTTTAAACTGTGTGTTAGAGTGTGAGCTAAAGTATGAGTGTGTGTTAGTGTGTGCTAAAGTATGAGTGTATGCTAAAGTATGAGTGTGTTAGAGTGTATGCTAAAGTATGAGTGTGTTAGAGTGTATGCTAAAGTATGAGTGTGTGCTAAAGTATGAGTGTGTTAGAGTGTATGCTAAAGTATGAGTGTGTGTTAGAGTGTATGCTAAAGTATAAGTGTGTTAGAGTGTATGCTAAAGTATGAGTGTGTGTTAAAGTATAAGTGTGTTAGAGTGTGTGATAAAGTATGAGTGTGTTAGAGTGTATGCTAAAGTATGAGTGTGTGCTAAAGTATAAGTGTGTTAGAGTGTATGCTAAAGTATGAGTGTGTGTTAAAGTATAAGTGTGTTAGAGTGTGTGATAAAGTATGAGTGTGTTAGAGTGTATGCTAAAGTATGAGTGTGTGCTAAAGTATAAGTGTGTTAGAGTGTATGCTAAAGTATGAGTGTGTATTAGAGTGTGTGCTAAAGTATGAGTGTGTTAGAGTGTGTGCTAAAGTATGAGTGTGTGTTAGATAGGGCTGCACGATATTAGGAAAATATGCGATATGCAATAAATGTTGTTGAATATTGCGATAACGATATTTCTTGCGATATAACATTTCCCTAGAGAAATGCATTTTTTAATTATTATTATTGCCTATTTTTTTGTATTATTTATTTATATGTAATGATCATACTAAAATAATCAGGTAATAGATATTCGTCTGATGTAATTAAATCTAATTCAGGCTAAAAAGAAACTATATGTCAAGGAAGTTGCAAATATTTACACTTCAAAACACTATGAATGACTTTAAAACCCCTCAGCAGATATTCTGACTTCTGGTTTGCTGTTACTATAAACCTGCCAACACAATATGAATTACTTTCAAACATTACTTTTTATTTATATGTTTGTAACCATACACTCATCAATAGTGTCTCATCAATAGTTAAAACAAGAGCATCTTTTAAACAAAATATTCTGTTTGGCTTGCCTGTTTTTTTTTTTTTTTAAATAAAAATAAATATTATTAAACAGAAATTAAATAAAAAATACTATATAAGAGGAGTAAACAAACCACTGAGTCACTGAGTTCGCGCATGTCGGTTCAGATTGTTTACTTTCTGATTCGAGTGTGTGTTTATAGGACGCGGGTTAAATGTGTGTTTTTCCCTTGCTCCCCTTATGTGAGAGTCCTTAGACTAATTCGCGTGGTTATCCTGCCTACTCGCTTGCTTCCGCGTTTGAGTTTACCGTCCACGCTACAAAGGGCTAACGGCTAATCGCTAAGTCTTCTGATCATCCGGGGTTAGTTCGCGACAGAATGAAGTTGTTGTTGGTCTTTCGGCTGCTCCCGACAAGGGGTCGCCACAGCGGACTATCCAGTCCGCATGAAGTATAAATAATATATATTATGTGATAGATGTGTGTGTGATGTAGCAGTGTGTGTGATGTAGCAGTGTGTGTGATGTGCTGTCTCTCAACCACACACTTTCACTGCAACACTCTTTGAGTGAGAGCCACTTAGAAATATTATATAGAATATAATGTAATATTCTTTGTATTATAAAGTTAATTTTGTGTTTGTATTTGTAGAGATTAGCGCACACACACACACACACACACACACACACCAATAGTTTATTTTTTTCTGTGTGATTGTTAGTGTGTTGGTAGATTTAGCTATTTCCAGAATACAGTATGTTAATGAAGACAGCTATATCACAAGATAAAAGAGACAGAGAGAGAGAGAGAATGAGAGAGAGAGAGAGAGAGAGACAGTGAGATAGACATACAGATAGAGAATAAGAGAGAGAGAGACGGGTACAGCCCAGTCTGCCATTTTTTTGGCACCGGTACTAGTGAGCTGTGTGTAGAAGGTGCCAGAAGCTCTTCTCTGCCAACCTCTCTCCCTCTGATCCTCTCTCTCTCTCTCTCTCTCTCTCTCTGTCTCTCTGTCTGTCTGTCTCTCTCACCCCCCCCCCCCATTATATCCCAGTGTCTCAGAGCACTCAATCCCAGCCCTAAACCCCCCCCCCCCCTCCACACAGCTTTCCAGCACAAGGCTTTTTTGACAATTAAACAACAAAAGACACAAGTGTAGTAAAATCTACTGTTAGTGTAACAAGGAAACCATTCGCGGTCTCTATCTCGTTCTCTCGGTGTACTCTCTTTTATTTGGTTTTTATTTTTACTTCTGTTAAACGTATGAAGAGCAGCAATATACCAGCGCTATGTCTCATTCCTTTCACGTCCCACTCCAGCGTTAATGTGACTCGACTCATTTACTTCAACTCCTCAACACATGCAGACACAAACAGTTCCTCGATCCTTTATTCGTCCCACCAGAGAGGACAGAGTTCCATCCATGTCTCATCTCAGGGTTGTTCTTCTTCATTAGCGAAGCAAAAAGTCATTCAACTTCTTAATCTAACGTCTCTCAGCACAGCGCGGTTTATCGATTCTCCTCACTCTTTTTCAGAGTCGCGCGACTTAATCAGTCAGGTCATCTTTTGCTGCTCGATTAAATCTGCGAGTCAGTTTTTTGATTCATACATTTTAAATAATTTAAGTAAACCTACGACTTTTAAATGGTGTAAAACCCTTGAAAATGTAGTGCGGATTTTGCAGAAAAGACAAACGGTTTTCACAAAATACATGCAAAATACACTAGTTTAGTTTTATAATTTGATCTTCTTCTTGTTCTATTGAGTTTACAGTATGTGCAGTTGGTACTACAAAGCCTCCTACTGGACTGGAGTGTAGAGTAGGCGATTTAAAAAAAAAAACAAGAGTATGACAACAAGTTTATTTTAGAAGATTTATTTTATTCAGGAAAGCCTATACTCTGTAGTAAAGGGGGTGATTATTCTTTATAACTCGCCTTATAATCTAATAGATTGAGGTGTTTTTATTGTTTTATTTGTATTTTATATTATTATTATTATTATTATTATTATTTTAAATCTCCTGCTACATATCTGTTTGTAGCTTTATGTGTATTTTATTATTTATTTTTTATTATTATTATTATTATTATTATTTTTAATCTCCTGCTACATATCTGTTTGCAGCTTTATGTGTATTTTATTATTTAATTTTACAAATTTAGTCTACATTTGACATTTTGCACTTACTGTAGTTCAGCACATGGGACCTACGTGGTAGTGGACAAGTTACACAGGATTTTAATGTTTATTAGATAATTTTAGTAATTTTTTATATAAAAAAAACATTTATCAGTTTCAAGTTTTGAAGATATCGCTTGACAGTTTATGAGCGATATGAAGGTTGTGAATTCGAATCCCAGAGCTAAGAGACTAAAGGTCACCAACAAACAAAAACGCATATTCACTTTACCAATCGTTCCGGATTTGGATTCGACGCCTTGCTGCTGCATCTCATCTCCGAGCCAATTTATCTACGCCGACCTTTTCAAAGCACATCCAATAAAACATGCAAGTGGTGTATGTTGTCTAATACTTCTCCACAAGCCAAAACCTTTTTTTTAATTTAGATATTTAGAGATTTAGATAAGACAGATAAGGAGAAATGGCACAGCCTTCAGTCCTCATGGTGAAACTCAACAGCCTAACTTGGATTGGATTCTGACTTACTATAAGTTTAAATAAAAAGATTGTTGCAGTCAAAACATTTTGTGCTTTTTTTCCTCTCTCTCTGCTATAAACAGGGGGAGGAGGGGGAAAGAGAACAAATGATGAGACGAGAGAGAGAAGCACAACAAATAAGCAGGATTGTTTTTTTCCTCGTGTGTGATGTGGATTGTTAACGACAGTGTAAACATCAAAACTCACGTCGCGTCTGCTCTTGTTTATGGCTCTGCTTCGCGGCGCTAAATCTCTTGCAGATTTGTGCATGTTGGCCGATGTCAGAGGGAAATTTATTAAACCGAAATCAGGATCTTACACAATAGAATAGCATTCGGAAAAAGGAAAAGAAAAGTGAAAACCATTTGTACTGCTGTCTGGTGGGAGGGGCATACACTGTCTCTCACATGTCAATCACAGGCATCTGATGAGAACCAAAGTGAAACCTGAGGGAGATCAAATTTTATAGGTTAGACGACTAAGACAGGGTGATTTGTATACAGTCAGCGGATAGAAGGAAACCCCTCCTTCCTTCTCAGATTGTCTGTCACGGTGTCAACCAAAACACGGTGTCTTACTGTACGTAACCTAGGGCAGCATTCAGCACAAAAATAAAGGAAAAGTTCAGGATGTTGGCACGATCAATCGTTTTTACACGTTACATTTTTTCATATCGCCGTGTGGATAAATTAATCCGTTTGATTCTAGTGTGTGGAGCGAAGGCACTGACACTGGTACGAGTCAGAAGTGCGAGACGGGGAGGGAGGCGGCTCAATGGACACCACATCCAAAAAAAAACAGCACGTTGTACAGCAACGCAGCTATAAACCGCAGATCATTATAACACTGTGAATAAACACCGCACTGAACAGTAACTCAGGCATTTTTTATTCTTGTGTTTTGTGTGAAATTGTTAAGAATAATGCAGTATATTACTATAAAATTCACAATTTTATTTGCAATACACAAATTAAATTCAGTTTAAGTCAAACCAAGATGTGGTGATGTTTTTCGTAAATGAAAGTGAAAAACAAAACAACAAAAAAAAAACAATCGGCGCCCCATCCAAAAATATAGCAAATCCCCTCCTCACCCGCTTGTGTGAAGCTCACTGTCGTCCGGGACCCGACACTTCACCCGGTCTCCGGGTCTCGGCCTCTGGTTTCCATGACACCGCGTGTGACAATCCAGACGATAGTGCCAGCTTTACCGCGTGAGCGTGTGTCGCGTACACACCAGTTTGCCAGTAAGACTCGGGTGCCAACTAGCTGCTAATGCCTCCAGTCGCACCTTCGCTTGGTGTTAAGTCAGTCGACGGTGTGTACAAAGGGACAGTTTAATCAAATCAAATCTCTCTCTCAGTTTCTGTCATTTCAGTGTTTTTTTATATTTTAATAGCTGTTATCTCTCCTTAAGTCAGGTTTTACAGTCGCTTTAGAAAACTCACAGGAGTTTATTTTAAACTTTTTCATTGTTGTGTAGTAACAAGTTGACACACTTGCTATGAAAGGGGGAAAAAATAAATCAAGTATACTCTTAGTGACCCCGCCCCCTTTACACACACACGCACACGAACACACAAACACAGAAGCCATTCCTCATCAGCGATTGGCTTTGATTCTGACTGGTGCCATGGCAACCGTGTGTCCCAGTAAACCTTGCTTGGGCAAAATCCAAGGTGCGACGAGGGCAGTGTCGGTCGGCATGGAGACAGCGCCCGTCTGGTGACATGGCCGCCGTGCTCGGGAGAGGTGTCGGGAAGAACACGGCCCCAAGTATCACATGATATGGAGTGAAAAGGAGGATGGAGAGACTGTATATAGAGAGAGCTGGCAGGGTTTTGTTGATGTATGCAGCATGGCTCGGTGCCCAGATTCAACTCCTAGAGAGAGACAGAGAGAGAGAGAGACAGAGAGAGAGAGAGGGAGACAGCGAGGGAGCACTATATAGTTAACTGTATATAAAATGGGTATTTTCAGTGTCATCTGAAATGAAATGTCTGCTTCTATAATCACACACACACACACACACACACACACACACACACACACGTTTACAGTCAGTCTCTTAAGCTCAGCCAAGCTGTACTGAAGTAAATGGCCGCTCGAGGTACAGTAGCTTTATGCACAGAGTCATCATGTTTGTAACATCTTTAATTTGTAAGAGAACTGTGTAGGGAAATGTGTTCAGAAAAAAACTACAACAAAAGCAACAAAAAACATCTCCATTTGCGTCTGGTTAGCTGCAACATCCCATAAAAAGTCTCATAGGCTTTAAGCTGTGACATCATAAACATCCTTTAATGAAAAGTACCAGTACTCCGAGGAACCAAACTCACCCTGAACCGCTCCATGTGCTTAAAGTCAATCAGGATCGTGCAGAGAGCAAGGTTTAGAAGTCTGATTGTCTTATGGGTAAGTAACCGGTCCAAGCTATAACATGTGGTGTGTTTATATGACACACACACACACACACACACACACTCACACACACATGTATCCGCAGGTCAGCGAGGGCTATTTTTAAGACTTACTTGGAAAACACACAGATGTGTTCAGACATAGTCTTTGTTTTGGCACAGAGGAAGTTATTACACTGAGAGGGAGAGAGAGACATGGAAAGAGAGGCAGCCTGACAGGCAGGCAAAAAGAAACAGTAAAAGAGACACAAAAAGACAGCAAGAGAGAGATAGAAAGAGAGTGATGGAAAAAGAAGCAAAGTGAGATAGAAGTCTGAAAAAGAACGACAGAGTGATGGAGAGACTCCTACTCAAAAGTAGGAGAGACAGATCAAGAGAGCACATGAGAGAGATTATTATTATTATTGTTTACATATATGTATTTATGCTTTTTTAAATCTTCACGAGAGTCACTTTATCTTTGACTAAATGTCTGTATTCTTTTATTATATATTATGACTCGATGACTCTTTCTATACTATTCAGTTTTTTTTACTCTCTACTCCTGTTACTTTCTTGTGCCTTTCTTTCGATGCTTTCGATGGCAATACGAATGTAAATATTTGTCATGGTAATAAAGCACCTTTAAATCTTGAATCTTGAGAGAGAGACACAGAGAGAAAGAGACAGATATTGAGAGAGATGCAGAGAGTCTCTCTCAATAGAGAGAAAGAGAGAGAAACAGTTAATTGCAAGGGACAAAAGTATATATATATATATATATATATATATAAAAGAGAGTGACATAGAGAGAAAGAGACAGAGACTTGGAGAGAGAGAGAGAAAGAAAAACAGATAATTGCAAGGGATAAAAGCATACATATAAAAGAGAGAGAGAGAGGGACCCAGAGACACTCCGACAAGCCCCCCCGATACACCCCCCCCCCCCCCCCCGCATCCACCGGAAAGAACACAGTTTCTTTTCCTGCTCCTCGTCAGCATAGTATTTGTCTTGGGTTCGATCAGACTGCCTGATCCGTTCACACACACATGGAAGCCATCTGAACAGGGTTCGGTTTATTTGTGTTTCATTAAATCCCCCGGCCGTCATTCGTCGCCTAAACAGAACCTCAAAACCTCAAACCTCCCAACCCCCCCTCCCCCGACCCTTCCTCCGTCCCCCCCCGGCTACGGAACATCACGGGTGTAACATTTCTCCCAATTCGCTCGCGTTAAATGTGGCCGTCAGATGGACGATCGTCTCGACCGCAGATGTCTTAACATTTTACATTCAATATCATGTAGAAGCTCATAAAAGATGACGTAAAGATAATCATGGCACAGAGCTGTCAGCCAATCGGAGATGAGTATTTGTCCTTGACCACACTAGTGGAATAGGAAGACTTTATACAGATTAGTTGTTCTTTCACGACAACAATCATGATGATGATGATGATGATGTCTTTTTCAAAGCAGGACTACAAACCTGAGCGACAGCTTACATTCTGTCAGCTTTGGCAGTCATGTAGCTCCACCTGCCAACACACACACACACACACACACACACACACACACACACACACACACACACACACACACACCTGGGCCTCATCGTTGCAGCACTGGTTTTCCCAGAGAGCCACAGTTGCAGAGGAAGTAGCCACGTTACCTGGATCACTGCTTGGCAACACTAGATGCCAGGAAATCCTGCCAGTTGTGCCAATCACACTACAAACATAGTGTTATTATTGTTGTTGTTTTTATTGTCATCGCTGCCAGAGAGAGAGAGAGAAAAAGTGAGACTTTATCTGTATAAACATTCCTCAGTAATTAGCTGCTTCTATACAACTCACTTTTTTTGGGCTAAACAATCAGAAACGTGTGGAATGTAGAGAAATCAAAACACTTACTGCTTGTACAATCTGCTGTTTGAAAATGCTCACCCATTGTTTTACTTGCAAACTCCATTCCTTGCGGACCCTGTAAGTGCTTTTATATCAATGCTTACATCAAAGAATTACTCAGCAACTCACTCAACAACATCCAAAACTTTCAGAAACACAACTTCATCTCGCATTGTAGTCTTCATTAGCACACATTAAGCTTTAAGAGTTTGTGGAATGTTAATTTTTTTTTTCATAGTCAACACTGATAAAGTGACGTTTGGAAACTAAAATCTGATAAAATAATTGGATTTCGTAATGCGCTAACTGACAGAGTGCGTGTCAGTGTGAGCTTTAGACTATCACGTACTCTCACACACAAACACACACACACACACACACACAGGTGTGGCGGTGAAGAGTTTGATGTTTCCTCGTAGATTTATGGCTGTGCCTGGAGGTAGATGTGTGTGTGTGAGTGTAAATACTGAGGTTACTTAAGGTATGCTTACATTTCTTGGTGATGTTTAATCAGAGAGAGAGAGAGAGAGCAGAATAAACAACTATAAATTCACCAAAATTTATATTCAATAAATCATCACAAAATTACACCTTTTTTTTTACTGTACAAATTGTTGCTCAGTAGTTTGTGTTCAGTACAACGAGAATGTTAATTTGGTGGTTTCAGTGTTATAAAGCAATAATTCTTGAATAATCGACAGAACAAACAACTGAACAACAGACTCATTACAGTATCAATCAACAAATAAATTCGCAAATAATGCAGTGAATCACAAAATCTCCCACAGAAAAGGTCGGCAAAACCAGAAGAGAAGTTCTGGATGATCACCAGACAATTTCATAAAAAAGAGAGAGAATTCCATAGAAGTTAGCAGAGAATTCAAGTGTAATAAACAGAGACTTCAATAGTAATAAACAGATAGTTCTAGTGTAATAAACAACGTTCTCTAGTGATAAAGAGAGAATTACATAGTAGTAAACAAAGAATCCCAACACAATGAACAAAGTATTCCATATTAATAAACAGAGAATTCTATAATATGAAACAGAGAAATCCAGAATAATGAATAGTGAATTCTAGAACTCCTGCTACAAGCAAACAACAAATAAGTAAAATACAGAATTTCTGAATAATAATCCAATGATAAATTCCAGATTAATCAGATTCCAGAAAATTTCAGAATAAGCCTCAACGAATTCTAGACAAATCATAAGACTACCTCGGGGTCACAGGGTCAGTACAACGATAGAGAATGTTTTGTAGATCGCACAGCCAAAAAATTTTCACCCAAATTCCATTTTCACATTCCGTCCAAAGTCTGTCCAAAACTCACTACAATTTCACAAAACTACAGTAATTTCACAACCAATTCACAGCAAATTTACAACAAATGAGAAACAATTTTAACAAATGTGATGACAAAGTTCACAATAAGTTCACCACAAGTTCCACATTTTTTTTGCAACAAATACTGTATTTACAACAAATCCGCAATGAATTAAAAACAAATTGTTTCTGCAACTTTTCCAGTGAATGAATACAGATTATTATACAGAAGACATATTACAACAAATTCACACAAACCTCACAACAAATTTCATAACAGATTCATAACAAATTTTACAATTTTACAACAAATTTGTAAAACAACAAAAAAAAATACAATTATGAAGAAATTAAACCACGACAGTTTTCCTAAACAGATTTAACAAGAAATTCACAACAAATTTCACAACAAAGTCACAAAAATTTAACCAAATTCCAGCTAGTAATCAACGACGGCAGAAACTTCACCATTAAACGTTGTTACAAATCAGAAGCGAACTGATGAAGGATGAGCAGCGGACCAGAAGTGCAGCGTGTTTTTAAGTGAGAGAAACATAGGAGTATTTTAGCTGAATTGCTAGGGTTTATGTTGTCTCGTCAAACTCCTGTGAAATGTCGTAAGCCTGAAAAGGCCACATCCTTGAAAGTCACTAACAACATCATGCTTTTGGTGAAAGTCAGAGCCTCAGGCTGCCTTGGACTGGATTCAGCACGAGCAGCAGGCCCGGACCACATCCTCCATCCAGCGCTAAGCCGTTCCTGCTCTCAACTGGCTGCAATTGAATTTAGTTGAATTGGATTCAGCCGAGCCTTAATTTGCGTTTGCGGCATTATTACGAGGAAACAGGCCGAACATAAATCAGCTGCCCGAATATTGACAAGTCGCAGCTTGAAGAGACGGTGTGAAAGCAAGACGCGCAGAAACGGGAGAAGAGAAAGGGCGAGGGAGGGAAGGGTAGGATCAAGCTGGGGAAATGTGAAAAACGAGTGCGAGACGGACAGAGCGAGTGTTAGAAAGGTAAAGCAGAGGAAAGAGGGAGGAAGAGAGAACTCTATATATGTGTGTGTGTGTGTGTGTGAGAGAGATACACTGAGTTTTTTTGAGGTCACAGTGCAGAATATCACACTGGAATGTGGAATGCTGAAAGGGTGCCAACACAAACACACTGCGCACAGCAGACACACACACACATACAGTACACACACACACACACACACAAGACACACACACATCAGGTCGTTGACTGCCTTGTTTTTAGGGAGGTTTTTTTTTTGTTGTTGCTGTTGTGATCAGCATCTTTCACCGCATGTTCACTCTTTAAAATTAACAGGAAGCAAAATTTCTGACAGTGAATCAGTTTGATGAGGGAATTATTACAGCGCTGATGTGAACGATGAAGTCGTTTGAATGATGTCATTAACATTGCAGAGGAAATCCCTGGTATGGAGCGGAATTCACATTAGCGTTCATACTGGCTGCTTTCATTGTGTGTCACTTACGGAGCAATTTGCAAGCCAGTGAACTAGTCAGCTAGAGGGCTTGTGCTGATAATCTGGAGAATTTTTTTTTTCTCTTGGGCTTTGTTGCTTTCTCAGGGTCGCCACATCGGATCATTCTACATGCACAGACTTTACCCACCAATTTCTCCAGGCTTCAGACTGGCACTGACTGGGCTAGGGGGTTTGTTTATACTATGGGACATAGGTTCATTTTAAGGGCCTTGACCAACAGTTGCAGACGGTTGATGACAGGTCTCAAACCTCTCTCCCTCTGATCAGCAACCCAGAGCCTCAGTAAGGGGAGATTAAAGGTCCCATATTTTACTCTTTCTTCACCAAGTTTAACACATGCTGTACTACTCCTCTAAAGTGTGTCTGCTAATGCTCCAGCTAAAATACTCCCAGTTTTCTCATACTTCATTGCACTCCTCTTCATAAAATATGCTTTTTTTATGATAGGTTCCTTTCAAGTTGCTGAGTGCCTCTTGCAAAGACCTTGTGGAGTAGCAGTAGGGGTAGAAGGGAATCGTTGGACTTTCGGTCGGACCATGCAATCCACACAACAACTTGGCACAGGGTTTTTTTTTTTTTTTACACCAGATGCCCTTCCTGATGTAACCCTCCCATCTTATCCGTGCCTGGGACCAACACTGCATCCTATGGCTGGGGTTTGGGCACTGGTTGGGAATCGAACCCAGGCCTTCCGCATGGCGAGCAAGAAACCTAGGAGTAGTAGAGAATATTAGTTACAAAATATCACAAACAAAACGCATACAATAACAACAACACTGAACTTGATTATACCACTTTTTCTGGTCAGGGTCGCAGTAGACCTGAAGCCTATCCGAGGGTACGTGGGGTACTAGATGGGGTACACCATGGATGAGGTGCCAGTCCATTGCAGGGCACACAATAATACACACTCTGCGTAATGGTCAGCACTGTAGCCTCGCACCTCTAGGGTTAGGGGTTTCATTCCCGATTCCTGGTTCAGAGTGCATGGAGTTTGCATGTTCTCCCTGTTCTTGATGGGTTTCCTCCTGGTATTACGGTTTCCCCCCACAGACCAAAGACTGTTAGTGTTCCCAAACTGCCTGTAATGTGTGTGTGTGGGCCCTGTGATGGATCGGCAACCTGTCCACGTTGTATCCCGCCTCCTGCCTTAAGTCTCCGGGGACAGGCTCCAGGCCTAAGTGGCGTAGAAGATGAAGGACTGAATTAACCTACTGTACCCTGCATGTCATTAGACTGTGGGAGGAAACCTGCCAAGCAAGAGGAGAACATGCAAACTCCATGCACACAGACCCGAGGCAGGACTCAAACACTTGCCCTGGTGGTGTGAGGCCACAATGCGAACCACTCCACCACTGTGCCACCAACATGTAGTGATGTAGTTGAGGAACTTTCAAAGCCTACCGAACGTGCCTTCGATGCTGAGTGTTTATAAAGATATGTTTTCCACTATCTATAAGACACTGGTATACTGAACTTTCAACTTCCTCAGGCTTTTGATATGATAGTATGTGGAAACTAGACAAAGTTCCAGGCAAAACTCAGAATAGATTAGAGTAGCTGAAGAGTTACTTTGTAGTGTCCAGGGAAACATTATGAGTGTGCGTCTTTGTCATACCATCTTTCAAAAATAAATGTATGTGTGGAATAATTGTTTATATATCCAGAAACCAAAATTTATAACCATGTAAATCTAAGAAATTAGAAAACATGAAAAAAGTAAAGGAATAAAAACTGTGCTGCCCAGAAATTACTTCATCGTGTATCGATAATTTTAAGGTCAAAGAGAAAGTAGAGCACAGAAAGCACATTTGTTAGTAATTTATTCTTCAGAGAATAAGTTGTGAAGCTGTGGACAGGTAAAAAAGTGATGGAAAGAGAAAGAGAGAGACAGAAAGAGAGAGATGTTGTGTGTATGTGTGTGTGTGTGTGTGTCAGTATCAATGATTGGTTTTCCTGGCCTGTTTGCCATGAGTCCGATTTTCCATCCCTGTCATTTCCCTGTGTGAGAGGAATAAGAGGACTACACAGCTGAGAAAGATATTACCTGATCAAAGCAGGTAGTACTATCCTCTCATTCACTGTGTGTGTGTGTGTGAACAAGAAAGCAGAAGAGAAAGAGAGAAAGAAGAAAAGGAGATCTAATGCTCAACCACAAGAAGCTGTTCAGAATACAGAAAGCTTCTCGGCCCTGCGGGAGTTTTCATCTAATAAATGTTGTAAATTGTTTTTAACTCTCGTGGCCCAATTTTACTTGAAAGCAAAAGCAATGCTGAAAGTGATTTGTGTACACTTGGCTCAGGAAAAAAAAGGAAAAAGATATTTAATATGACACTAACAAAAGTTGCTGCAGAAGTATAATTTAGTGCTATAACGCCAGAGTCTTGCTAATGTGGTTGGGCCGGAGCCAAATCTCTTCCTTTTTATTCGGTTCATATTTCCCTTGCCAGAAATCAGTGTGATGTGGCATTAAATTCTTTCAGTGCAATGATGTTTCTTTTCCATAACTACATCAGTCCAAAATTGCATTTCCATTAGCACCAGTTGAGAACGCAACCCCCTACCATTAACTCCCATTTCATACCACCTGAACTTTAAAACGAGCACTGTTCATCACTTCACTTCAACACAAATCACTAATAAGTAAAAAGAGGAATTAAAATGAGTTTGAGATTTCTAAAGAATAATTTGTAGATGAAAATGAAATGAGTCATAGATCTGTTTTTTTTAAATTATTTTTATTATTAATGTAAATGTACTTACCATACCACTTAAAAGTTTATCACTTTTTAACTCCATGGTCGTTCCCGATTTTAATTTATTACTACACTGTAAAACAATACTGAAGGTGTTTATTCAAAATACACAATAATCATATTTGAACAGTTGATATTGAGATGTATATCTGCTACTTCTGCTCTGTAAATCCTTCATAACGGCTCTAATCTGAGGTGCTGTTTGTTAATTGGTGATTTCTGAGGTAACTGGTGACTCTAAATGAACGTCTCCTCTGCAGCAGAGGTACGTCTTGTTCTTGCTTTCCATGAGAGACAGTTTCATCATGGTGCTTGATGGGTTTTAATCTGATGCAATACTGTTCTTGAAAGAACTGTACCAGAAAGACTGACCTCCTTGTCCTAAAATAACAACTGACTGTTGTTGTTGTTACATAATTATCTAATTCCATGTGTTATTTCCAAGTTTTGAAATCCTCCAGTATTGTTGTAGAATGTAGAAAATAAATCACTGAACAAAAACAAAGAAATTTGCAAGTGATCCCAAACTTTTGAGATTGTACAGTTGTATGAGGTAAAAATTATCTAAAAGAGTATAGCAACAAAAAAGGCAAACTAGTCCTGTGTTTCTCTCTCTCTCTCTCTCTCTGATGTAACATCGGGGCAAAATTAATAAAAACGTGTCACGTCTAAATTAACTAATTAAAAAATATCTAACTTGACGCATAGATCAATATTGTTCTATCGTCTTGGTGTTTTGTTGTAGTTGTTTTTTTAAGCTGGTGCTATGATGGAGAAAACAGTGTCAACTTACTGTAGAATTTTGTACATTTTAGAGACATTCACACTTTCTTGCCTGTTATCATAAAGGCTGTGTATATTTCTAAAAAAAAAAAAAAAAAGGAGATCTGGATATATAGTGAGTGTTGTAAAATACAACAAGGATATGATATGATACTGATTTATTGCTTTAGTCGACCCAGGGACATCTCTTACTTTAAAAGAACAGAAAAGGAAAGTAAAGATGTAAAACAAGCACGACGTGAATCTCCTCATTATAAACTTTATAACTTAATAGAGTTTGTGGTCATTTTTGGGGGGGGCTCACACACGCAACCCTTAGTCCTGCCATGATGCCGGCCTGCAATATCGCCAAAGATTAGCTTTTTTTTCTTCTTCATTTATTCCATCTGACCGCTCGCAAAGAATTCTGATTAGTCTTTGTGTGAGGTAAAGGATGTGAGATTGTGCTGCAGTTCAACACTTATTGCCCCTTGTTGTTCCTGCTGCTTTCAGGTTGTCCTTTTTCTCTTTTTTTCTCTCGCTGTGACATCTTTCATGTTGCACCCTGTGGCTCTTACACAAGCAGTTTATTTTTAACTTTAAAACCACATGAATAAACTAAGAGCTAAGTGAAAAGAAGATGGAGAGCGGACCAGCGGTCCAGATTGTGTCCGGGTTGTGTGTGAGTGTGTGAGTGTGATGGTCAGCTGCCGCTAATTAGAGTGCTTTGGCTCCTGGGAGTATGTGTGTGTGTGTGTGTGTGTGTCTCAGCTGTGTCCTCCAGTGGGTTTGTCATGCTGTTCTATTGGACACCTGGAGTCCCGTTAGCCCAAAAGTCGTCAGAAATATTTTGATAAGTATGTTAGTTTTTTTGATCAGCTTTTTTATTTCTTTATTATTATTTAAACCAGTTTCTACTTTTTAAGGCAGCTTGACTTAATGTGTAGTAATAGATTATAAAAAAAAAACAGGTAGGGTTCATAGCTGTCGTTTTTATTTAAAAATCCATCCACGTTTTTTTTTTTTTTCTCAAGCTTTAATACCAGGAGTCCATGATGCGCCTCATGCTCATGAACCTCATGCCCCCGTAGTCCCTGAAGCTGCGGTACTCCCGGGGGCCGAAGTACCACATCCTGCCTCTGTACTGAGGATGCTCGTACATGAGCCAGTGTCCGTCCATGACGTGGCAGGACATGCAGCCGCTGGACCAGCGGTAGCGATCCGCGAAGGAATCGCAGTCATCCATCACCTCCATCATCTGACCCATGAAGTTCTCCTTCTCGTAGAGCCTCATCCTGTAAGCTCCTCTGTACTGTAACGGGAGTAGTTTATTATCTTTTCGCTGATACACACCACAGAGATCTCTAACTCTATAGTATATTTCCAGCTACAGGTATACCGTATTTATCTTACCACGGGGATCATGCGACAGGACCTGATGCAGTTGTCGACCCAGCCCCACATGCTCATGTAGTCTGCGTACTCGCCGCCTTTTCTCATGAAGTACTGGTTCCCCATGTAGTTGGGACGATCGTACACCATCCAGCAGCCGCTCTCCACCCTGCACGAGTGGCAGCGGCTCAGGTAGGTGGACATGTCCGAGCAGTCGCCGCTGCACTCGTAGGAGCGGCCCTGGAAGTTCCTGTCCTCGTAGAAGATCACCTACAGACAGAAAATAAAAACTCACAGATTTAACTCGCAGGACAGCATCAATACTTTTAAAATCTTTATATCTGTAGAAACCCCGTTTGCTTGCTTACTCTGCCCATGGTGACGATGATGTGAACCGACACTGAGCACCGGTTTAACCTCTGCCATTTATACCTGACCAAACCCAAAGAGTGCATACCGCATACACGCCCCCCCCCCCACTCCACTCCCACTCCTATTGTAAAAAAAAAAAAAAAAGTCCTGACCAATCAAAAGCACAGAGGCCACCAGAGGGGTTTAGCTACAGTGCAGTACATATGTCGCATTTCCAGTGTCCAGAAGACTTTAGAAAGAGCCCCATGAGCACGCCAAAAAACTGCTGAGCTTTCTCTTTTTTGTGTTCTTTTGGCCCGTAAAGTCCATGTCTATTATACTGTATGTGTGTGAACAGACAGAGAAGCCCGGCTATGGAAAACTTATTGCTATTGAGCTGAAACAACTGTTACGTCTGCCATTTGAGCAGCAACAACAAAAAAAAAAAACCTTGTACATTGTGACAAACAAAAGAGTTAACCTGCGATTGTACGAGATTATAATTAGTTAGCGGTATGAGAGGCACGCGGCCGGCTGGTCTAACAGCGCAGCATGTTATTATATGTTAGTTATTTTAATTTACATTTTTTAAATACACATTTTTGTGCTGGTGTACGGTGCAGGTTTTTTTCTGCATGGACGCATCATTAGAAGTGCACGCTTGTGAACAGTGTGTGTGTGTGTGTGTAATAAATTTACAGCAGCAGGAAAAATGGAAATACAAACGCGTCACAGATTTGTTTAAAAAATGCTTTTTATGGCATTAATGCATCAGTGTAATACGATTGTTTGTACTGTATAACTAGATGTGCTCGGGACATAAGCAAATATTAAAAAATGTACAATGCCATCTGTTGAACTAAAATTTTTACATGTTACCGTGAAGTATGTGGAATGAAGGTCTGAGATTCACGCGTTTATTACATGTATTTCAATCGCACACTCACTTAAAAATGTACAGCGCCATCTGTTGAATTTTGAGATGAACTAATGATTTTTTAATTTTAAAGTAAAATATCTTCTCTTTCCATGGTCCGATTGCGATGAAGCAAAGCCTGCTGTATATTTTACCTGAGCACAAATACACCTGTGAAAACCCCATTAAAATGTGTTCAATAGTTGCATGATGTGTGCACAAACAAACAGACAAAAATTCCAAAAAACAGCTTGATGTGTCTTATTTCTCATTTTACGTCCCCACAGTATTTTTTTCGCATATATTTTCAATGTACAGACACGCCCACTTTACTGCTTTATTATACTGTATGTACAGTGTAGAGATAAATGATACTACTTTTTTTGCTGTTGTTGCTACAGTATATAAGAATCATAACTTGTTTAATCAGGAATTGAAAGAGTTGTGGAAAAGTAAAAAAAACATTCAACGTTAATTAACTGATTGATTAGTGTCTCAATGTACAGATTATTTTACTCATGTCAGTGATGAAAAGTGGATTAAACTAATATTTTATTAGATATTTGATATTTAGATATTTAAAGTGTTAGATTCTCTCTCTCTCTCTCGGTGTGTGTGTGTGTGTGTGTGTGTGCGCGCGCATGTGTTTGTTGATGAAAGGGCTGACACGTGCCAGGGGTCAGAGGTTAAAAAAGCTGTGTGTGTGGGGGAGCAGCACAAGGTCAAGCTTTTCCCTCAAGCTTAACCACAGTATGCAAAAGGTTACAAAAACTGTGAGGCATGGCAGCTGTGTGTGTGCGTGTGTGTGTGTGTGTGTGTGTGTGTGTGTGTGTGTGTGTGTGTGTGTGTGTGTGTGTGTGTGTGAGAGAGTTTGAGTGAATCTTTTCCTACAGCTTCACACAAGCGCAATATAGATGTTTTTCTCACACCTTCCAACTGTCATCCTCAACACAGACACACACACACACACACACACACACACACACACACACACACACACACACACACACAGCTGTTGTCTCTGGATCAAGTTTAATAGGGGGATCACACAAATAGTTGAGTCAGGTCAGCACGTTCAGTTACACACTGTGTGTGCGTGCGTGCGTGTGTGTGTGTGTGTGTGTGTGTGTGTGTGTGTGTGTGTAAGATAGACTGCTCGCTGGTGGTCACACATTGTTATACAGAACCTGTTCTCCATTTAATCCTCGACTCCTGATTTTTCCCCCTGTATTTTATGTGATATTGTTCTGACTGACTGCATCATTTAGCATCGTTTATTTTTATCCACATTCACTCTCGACTAATAGACGCTACATCTTTAACAAGCAGCCTGTCACACTGCCTTTAAGTGCCGTGTTTGTCTCAGCAGCACATAACATGATAACATTAGCATAAACATAGTTAGCTGATAACTTTGCATATGATTAACTTGTAAAAAAAAAAAAACCTCTAATAATAAAGCCGCCTTGTCTCTTAAACCCTCAATCAGCATTCAGTATACACCTGTCAGGCAGGGGTGGCCCTGTGATTAAAGGTGTTGGGCTGCTAATCAGAAGGTCCTGGGCTCGAGACCTGAAGCCGCCAGGCTGCCACTGTCGAATCCTTTACTCCAATACAAATGCCAGCTTTAGATCAATCAAAATATATTCAATATTTAAACAATATCTATAACTCTGACTTGGCCAACCAAACACAGAATTGGTGCTATTATTATTATTATTTATTTTTTTTATACACATAATAAAAAAAATGTGTGTGGTCAAAGAAGATACTTCTGAAGTTTATTCAACATGAAAGTAATCAATCTCGCTTCCCTAAAAATTTCAAGTTGCACTTCAGCCGCATTGATGAGGTGATTTTGCCCTAAAGAAGGCCATTTTTCAGCATATTAATGTCTCGTAGTGTCTCTAACCATGTCAAATTTATGCTGCAATATCTTAACAATTTAGCATTTTACTGTGTAATAATAGACTTTTTAGAATTATGTCTTTTCATGTGAAATATAAATCAGCCATGTTTCATCTGAACGACACTATGGACATAAAAGGGCATGAAATAGTTTTCAGCAAATGTGTTTATTTTTATCTGCTGAAAGTATAAATGTGTATTTAAATATACAAAAAACGAAACATGGATCAGAAACATTATGTATTATTAAAAACAGTGTCATATGATCCTATCTAAAAATTTACTTTTAGCATCGTTTTAGCATCAATACCATTACCATAATTCTCAGGAAGTAAATATACATCTTATTATATATTTTTTGGTTGATTCAATTTGATTTACACTTTTAGAATTATTTGAGTAAACTTAGTCATTAATGCTCTAACATTGATGAGGTCCTTTAACATACCACACATTTTGCAGTAAATACAAACCACCTGCTTATTTCACAAAGTATTTGCCATATTTTTTCGTTTTGCTAGAGAGTCACATTTTCTTCTTCTTTTTCTTCTTCTGCCTGACTGCAGTCTGTATTGGATTGTGGAGCAGAAGATCGGCAGGAAAAAAAAAAGAGTATCACTTTGTACAAGACATGACATTTAAACAATGAACAACACACATTACACAATATTTCAGTCTTTAATAGATACTTTTACAGTACAGTTTTTAATGCTTCAATCATCAAATCATACTGTAAACATAAGTGATATTTAACCAAAATCGCAGTACTAAAATCAAATGGAATCGAACTGACTGTCTGCCTGTGATTCACAGCACGATTTTTCCCTTTAGCGTTGTAGATGCCAGAACGGTTGAAAGAAAACTGAGGTAAAACGAATGTGACAGAAGAAACAGAAAGGCTATTGAGGCTCATACAATATAATCACTCTATGCAATAGTGATGAGCAGAAAAGCATCTCAAAATGAATAGACAGTAGAAATCTGAGGCCAGGAAAAAGCAATCTGAGGAAGCTAGAGTGGGCGAAAAAGGAAAGACAAGTGGTGGTGAGAGGCGTACTGAATAAATAAAAAAAAAAACTGACGTTTAGACATAAAAAATATTACAACAATGCAGCAATAATTAGTACTTTTCCACAAATGCCACATAATTGGAAAATGCCTCTCTAAGGGGGAGAAGTGTTTTTTTTTTTGGTGTTGGGTGGTAGGGGGGATTCTATACACATGCAGTTTGTTATTTCTAAAATGTAAAAAAAAACAAAAAACACACACACAGATTCGCCACGTGATTAGCTCGCACGTGCATCCGCGAGCGTCTGTTTTAAATCTGAATCTGAACCCCTTAATCTAAAAAGCCTTGATGAAGAGCACGATGACGAGACGCACTCTTTCTGTGTGTAAATATGTGGTTGCGGTAATTGAACGCAGATCCTGAAAATGCACATACTGTATCAGATGCAAGCGTGTGTGTGTGTGTGTATGTGTGTGTGGACATACCCGGTGCCAAAGTACCCAATGTTAGTCTTTCTTCAATCTCTACAATCTGCCTAAATGATTACGGCTCCACCGCAAGACGCAGGGGTTGTTTGTGTGAGTGTACAGGCTTGTGTGTGTGTATGTGTGTGTGTGTGTGTGTGTGTGTGTATGCTGTCTGTTTAAATTAAACTGAGTTAGAGCAGCTTTTAGGATAAACTGATGAAAAATGTTTTTGAGTTGTTATGTTAGACTACTACATACTAAGACCATTTCAGACAGAGAGAGTAGGGGTCTGTGTACGAGAGAGAAAAAAAGAGAGAGAGAGAGAGAGAGAGAGGAAAAGAAGAAGAGGCGTATGGGAAAGAAGCAGTTTTGGTCTTTGCTTCTGGACATATCTATGAGTGTGTGTGTGTGTGTGTGTGTATGTGTGTGTGTGTGTGTATCATGGTTGATAAATGAAGGGAAATGAAAGAGTGTGAGATTTGGGAGTGTTGGGAGAATTCTGTGGTCTGGCAGATCACTGGCGTCAGACAGATGCTTTCATTTTTCTCCTTCAAACTGCAAAAATATACACGCACTGAGAGAGAGAGAGAGAGAGAGAGAGAGGGAGGGAGAGGGAGAGGGAGAGATGGTCATAGAGCATTTTAGGTAAAGGAATGCCATGAAACTCTCCCTTCCTCCATTTCTCTCCTACTTGTTTTTTGTCCCCCCTTTTTTTTTTGTGAGGCGGTGTTCATACAGCGAGGTCTCAGAACTGGAGCCGTAATTAGACATCAGATATCCTCTATATGAGTCCTAATCTCTATAAATCACAAAACGTGATTGGAGAAAATCTCAGATCTTTTACGTCTCCTCAATCGTAAATATAGTGGAAAAGTTGCGATTTCTATTACGGTACTGTATGCTCCAAAATATACAGCACTGGAGTTCAAGCAAATCAGACACGCACATGTGTACAGTACGTCGACACGGCAGAGCTCCAGACACACGTGTTCCCGACAGTGAAAAAGGACGTTGTGTTGTTGTACATTTGTTGGAAATGGATTTCATACAGTATCGTTTAGGGGACGAGTTTAAAAAAGGTGGCAGTACAATTCCTTCCCATCCTGGTCCCATTTCCCTGATCTTACTCCACCTGATGCCTACTTGTGGGGAATGTTAAAGGAGAGCGTGTTCAAGAACCGTTCCTGCATCACATGAGCAAATCATCTTCTTTTGCAGGAGTCTGCAGCAGCGACCTTTGTTAGGGGAATCCGTTTCCGGTGGAGAATCTGTGTAAATGATATGAACACCATCCACAGCAAGTCGATACTTACATTACGCATACCGTCGTAAATCAACATACTTATAGTGTGTGTGTGTGTGTGTGTGTGTTAGTTACTTTAAGGAGAAATAAACTCACAGATGACAACAAGGTACAGTAATATTGTTTGTCTTTTTTGTTTGTCTTATCCAGAGCGACTTACATTTTTTTAAATCTCATTACACACCTGAGCAGTTGAGGGTTAAGGGCCTTGCTCAAGGGCCCAACAGTGGCAACTTGGTGGTTGTGGGGTTTGAACCTGGGATCTTCCGAACCGTAGTCCAACGCCTTAACCACTGAGCTACACCTGCCCACATATAAGAAGAGGCTCCTCCCCCGGCTTGTTGCTCAGAGCTGATGTTCTCTGTGTGACGGAAACAGTGCAGTTGGAGGAGAAGATTTTAAGGTATAAGAAAAGCTTTATATAGTATGAGGGGCATTCCAGACCGGTGGTAACTTGTTAAAGAAGCATTGAAATATGGGACCTTTAAAGACAAGTTTATAGGAGAAAGTCCAAACTGGTTGTTTGAAGCTGACAGGAAACTTTTCAGAAAACATACTCAGTTGAAAGGCATCAAAATATGATAAAAAAAAAGTATGTACAAGAGAATTTGTCCTGTCATCTTGTAGCAATGGTTACAAAGTGATGAAGAAGAGGTAAAAGAAGGAGAAGAAGAAGAAGGGGGCTCGGGATGGTGTAGTGTTTATGGATGGTGCCTCTGGTGAAAGTTTACATGAGGTGTACATAACCATCATACAGATACAGTATGTCATATATTTAAGTAATTTGTGTGTTTTGGTTTCTATGGATGCAGTGATGGAGGGATGGATAGATGGATGAAGGGGTGGATATGGGGTGGTGGGATGGATAGTTGGATGGATGGATGGATGGATGGAAGGATAGATGGATTAAGGCATGGATGGATGGATGGAGGGAGGGTTGGATGAATGAAGGGGTGATGGATAGAGGGATGGATGAATCAAGGGGTGATGAATGGATAGATGGATAGTTGGATGGATGGATGAAGGGATGGATAGTTGGATTAGTGGATAAAGGGATGGATAGATGGATTAAGGGATGGAGAGATGGATTGAGGGATGGATAGATGGATGAATGAAGGAGAGATGGATGGAGGGATAGTTGGATTAGTGGATGGAGGGATGGATAGATGATTAAGGCGTGAAGGAATGGATGGATGAAGGGGAGATGGAATGTTGGATGAGTGGAGGGATGGATAGATGGATGAATGAAGGAGAGATGGATGGAGGGATGGATGGATAGTTGGATAAGTGTATGTAGGGATGGATAGATGGATTAAGGCATGAAGGGATGGATGGATGGATGGATGGATGAAGGATGGGTGGAGGGATGGTACACAATCACAAGACACTGGAGTAGCGTCGCTTCACCCACAAGCATCTCTAATAGTGTGAATGTAGGTGAAACATATCATTCATAAACTACATTGCATGGTTCACTTATCACAATGTGTGTGTGTGTGTGCGTGTGCGTGTGTGTGCGTGTGTGTGTGTGTGTGTGTGTGTGTGTGTGTGACCACAGGTTTAAGAAGCCGAACCCACACTAGACATTTCCTCCACAATAACATAAACTGAGCATGACCACACACGTGTACACAAACACACACACACGGCCACAAAATCAGGCTAGTGTGACACCAAGAGGGTTTATGTGTCTGCCATCAAATAGCCTAAAAGGAAGCGGATTACACACACACACACACACACACACACACACACACACACACACACACACACACACACACGTGCACATACAGTAGAGACCCATGAGCAGGTCATTGAGGATACAGCTTCCTCAAGCCTTGAACAATGGCTGCTCTTTTACTGGCCTGAAAATAGAGAACGAGAGAGAGAGAGAGAGACAGAAGGAGAGAGAGAGAGAGAGAAAGTGAGAGAGAGACAGAAAGAGAGAGAGAGAGAGAGATCGATTTACATCAGCTAGACCGGTAAGCACCCATGGACTGCCCTGCAATTAGTAAATGCCACAACCTAGATACAGTTACATTACGATGCACAATCTTATCTGCCTGTGTGTGTGTGTGTGTGTGTGTGTGGGTGTCTTCCATATTCTTTTTTCTTTTTTTGCTTTTCTTGCCCCTTTTTTCTTTCCTTTTGTTTTCTCTTCTTTACTCCTCTCCTTTTGCACCGTACTATGCAATGGAAAAGCGCCATTAGTCTCAACTCTTCTCATGTTTTCTTTTTTAGTCTCAACTCTTCTCCTGTTTTCTTTTTTAGTCTCAACTCTTCTCCTGTTTTCTTTTTTAGTCTCACCTCTTCTCTCGTTTTCTTTTTTTGTCTAATCTCGTCTCCTGTTTTCTTTTTTAGTCTCACCTCTTCTCTCGTTTTCTTTTTTTGTCTAATCTCGTCTCCTGTTTTCTTTTTTAGTCTCACCTCTTCTCTCGTTTTCTTGTTTTGTCTAATCTCGTCTCCTGTTTTCTTTTTTAGTCTCAAGTCTCCTCCTGTTTTCTTTTTTTAGTCTCAACTCTTCTCTTGTTTTCTTTTTTTGTCTAATCTCGTCTCCTGTTTTCTTTTTTAGTCTCAAGTCTTCTCCTGTTTTCTTTTTTAGTCTCAACACTTCTCCTGTTTTCTTTTTTAGTCTCAAGTCTTCTCCTGTTTTCTTTTTTAGTCTCACCTCTTCTCTCGTTTTCTTTTTTTGTCTAATCTCGTCTCCTGTTTTCTTTTTTAGTCTCACCTCTTCTCTCGTTTTCTTTTTTTGTCTAATCTCGTCTCCTGTTTTCTTTTTTAGTCTCAAGTCTTCTCCTGTTTTCTTTTTTAGTCTCACCTCTTCTCTCGTTTTCTTGTTTTGTCTAATCTCGTCTCCTGTTTTCTTTTTTAGTCTCAAGTCTCCTCCTGTTTTCTTTTTTTAGTCTCAACTCTTCTCTTGTTTTCTTTTTTTGTCTAATCTCGTCTCCTGTTTTCTTTTTTAGTCTCAAGTCTTCTCCTGTTTTCTTTTTTAGTCTCAACACTTCTCCTGTTTTCTTTTTTAGTCTCAAGTCTTCTCCTGTTTTCTTTTTTAGTCTCACCTCTTCTCCTGTTTTCTTTTTTAGTCTCAAGTCTTCTCCTGTTTTCTTTTTTAGTCTCAAGTCTTCTCCTGTTTTCTTTTTTAGTCTCAACTCTTCTCTTGTTTTCTTTTTTAGTCTCAACTCTTGTCTTGTTTTCTTTTTTAGTCTAATCTCGTCTCCTGTTTTCTTTTTTAGTTTCAACTCTTCTTCTGTTTTCTTTTTTAGTCTCAACTCTTCTCTTGTTTTCTTTTTTAGTCTTAACCCTTCTCCTGTTTTCTTTTTTAGTCTCAACTCTTTTCCTGTTTTCTCATCTAATTTCGTTCCCTCTCTTCTCCTACTTCCTTCTCTTTGCTTTTTGTTTTCTAATTTTTTCTGTTTTCTCATCTCATCTTTCTTCTGTTTTGTCTTCTCGTCTTATCTCTCCTCTACTTTTTACTCATCTTTTCTCCTTTTTTCTCTTTTCGTCTCATCTCTCTTCCTCTTTTCTACTCTCCTCTTTCAACTCTTCTATTTTATTTTCTCATTTCTTTTCTTTTCAGTCTTTTTGCTTTTTTCTCTTCTCATCTCTTCTTCTTTTCTCCTCTTTTCTCATCTCATTGCTTTTCCTCTTTTCTCTTCTCATCTATTTTTTTCTTCTGTTTTCTCTTCTCATTTCATCTCTTCTCCTTTTTTCCTTTTTTGTCTAATCTCTTCTCCTGTTTTCTTTTTTAGTCTCAACTCTTCTCCTGTTTTCTTTTTTAGTCTCAACTCTTCTCCTGTTTTCTTTTTTCATTTCATCTTTTGTCTCTTCAAATTTTTTCTTTCTCTTCTTTTTTCCTTTTGTTCAATTTACTTATCTTTTTTTATTTTTCTTTACTGTTTTGTCTCTCCTCTTCTCCAGTTCCCGGACGCTCATCCTTCATCTCCTCTCTCCTTTTCATCCCTGTCTGTCCGGCACTCTTTGTATTAAATAGAGCACTCATTGTGCGTGTTGAATCGGAGGTGATAGCGGAGAGCCCGCGCAAACACAGACGTCTTTCCCGTAAGAAAGTGAAGTGAGGATAGAAAAAAGAAAAACAAAACAAACCCCAGAGAGAAAGCCGAGAATGAATCACTTCCTCAAACAGACGAGCGCAGTGAGAGCGGCCTTATCTGGTGCCGCGGCGCTCAAAGCCTCGCTTATCTCAAAGCCAAAGATTATTTTTCTTCACTCTTCCTCAGACTCACGCTCTCACTTTGTTTGTTGTCGTCTGTTCCCAAGGATGGTGTGTCGAGAAAGGCGTCTGTCTCCTCCTTTTCGCTTTTCTCTTCCTGCTTCAGTTTATCGCCTCTCCTCTCCTGTTCGCCTGTTCTCCCACTCCCACGCTCATGTAATCACTCCGCTTTAAATAAAGACGCTCTGCTATTGGAGCGCTCTCTCTCTCTCCCTACAGGGTCAAGGCTGTGTCTGTGTGTGTGTGTGTGTGTCAGAAGTTTCAGCTTTGTAGTAGAGCAATGGGGATAAAAACTGATTCATAAAACAGCAGAATAAGGTATAACAAGCTTCACACACACACACACACACACACACACACACTCCGTGACGTCTTTTGTACGTATAAACACTCCATCACGTCGGGTGAGAAACATAAACACGTCTGTTTAAGATAGCGCACGCCGCCGGAGCCAGATTCCTCAAACTCCTCATTCACGCCAAATATCCGCAACACCATCTGCAATTCCTCTTATCCGGCAAATTACCTTATTTTTCTCTCCGCTAATTCTTTTCGATATCTCTGTTACGGCTCCTGTGGGACGCATATCCAAGAAGAATGCCTTCCTGTCCCGCGCTTTCCCAGAGTGCACAGCGGCGGCTAACAAGGGAGCCATGAAACTCGGAGCGAAAGGAAAGAGAGCGATAGACAGAATAGAGACAGAGCTGTTATAAATGAGGTCTCGGTGGACCTGTAGGATCGGACCTGATCGCAGAAGCAGACAAGCTCTGAAAAGACCCGGTCGCTTATTACAGTATTACTGCAGTGTGTCAGTCCAGTTGCTTTCTTTCCTTCTTTCTTTCTTTGTTTTTTTCTTTTGCTTTTTTCATTCTTTCTTTCATTCTTTCTTTATACTTTCCTTTTCCTTCTTTCCTTCTTTATTTCTTGTTTTTCTTTTTCTTTCTGTTTTGTTATCTCTTTTTTCTTTCTTTCTCTCTCTCTTCTTTAGTTCTTTCTTTTTCTTTCCCAATTTTTTTCTTTCTCTTTCTTTCTTTCTTTTCTTTTTCTTTGTATCTTTCTTTGTTTCTTTCTGTTTCTTTCTTTCTCTTTTTCTTTGTCTTCCTTTCTCTTTTTTTCTTTTCTCTACTTATCTCACCTCACTTATCTTATTTCTCTTTTTGTCTCATCTCTACTCTGTTCTCTTCTTTCTTTTGTTCTTTCTTTCTTTTTCTTTCATTCTTTTTCTTTATCTCTCTTTGTTTGTTTCTTTCTTTCCTTCTCTTTCTTTCTTTTCTTCCTTTATTTTTCCTTTCTCTTTCTTTCTCTTTTATGTTTTCTTTCTTTTATAATTTTTTCCTACTTCCTTTCTTTCTTTCTTTCTTTCTTTCTTTCCTTCTTTCCTTCTTTCTTTCTGTTTCTTTCTTTCTGTCTTTTTATTTTGACTCTTAGAGGAGCTCTCACGCCTTTCCACTCTGGCATTTTTGCGGAGGTGTGCGGTCCGCACGCCGCCGACATCTGCACAGTCTCACACGCAGAGGAGGAACTCTGAAATGAATATAAACCATAGGAAACAGAATGGAGAGAGGCAGAGAAGGAAGGACAGGAAGAAGGGATAATTACAGGAAAGGGTGATTATTAGTCTGTCACTCTGCCTCCAGACAGATAAGTGAAATCAGATGGAGAGATGCTGAGTGTGAAAATAACAGCGATCGAGAGAGTCGAGGAGAATAAAAGAGGAAGTCGCTCGGGTGTTTTTTTTTGGAGAGCGGTGCAGTCGTAAACAGTCTCATTAGGCTCTCACCTCCTCCTTCTTCTTCACGGACTATTACATGAGAATTTAGTAAGAATCAGTTTTTTTAAACATCAGCACAGAGACATACCGTATGTTAAGCAGACAAGAACCCGTGTCACGTGATCGAATCCAAATGATGCGAGTCTAAGAGAGAGCACAGTGGATGGGCGTGGCATGCTGTATCTCACCTTTCTCATGTGTCAGTCACAACCCCAACATCGTATGACATCATCATAGTGTCCTAATTAGGTTGTCCTCCAGTCATAACAGCATCGGGACAAGTTTCCGTAGCGTTGAATGGATCGATGAATGAATGGACACAGTTGGCAAATATAGCAGAATGTAAACCATTAATAACAGAATTTACAAGTCCAAACCTGAAAAAGTCCAAAAATTCAGGAGTTTTGTTTTCCGTTGCATATTTGATGGTTTGGTAAAGTGTAGTTTTCTAGCGTTATTTGATTTGGAGGAGCCTCCTAGTCTCAACAGGGGCTAACATTCAGCACTCTCTCATCACCATGGCCTGGGTTTGAATCCCCGTCAGAGGTTTAGTTGCTGAAAAGATAAAACCCAGAGTGTTAAAATTATGTATTTCAGTCGATAAATGCCATTAAACCGTGAATTGTGTTAAAGTAATTCCAAGGTTAAAAAATCAACCTAATATCGACAGTGTCCCAGTGTCCACAATGTTGACAACAATTTCGAAAACATAAAATTCCTTCCAGGATCAAGCAGTCGTGGGCGTCAGTGAGATCAGGTATGTGATGTGGAAGAGGGTGGATAGCGCTCTCAGTAAAACTCGCATTTGGCCGTATTTTCCTAAAAAGCCGTGCAGAGAGCGAAACCGTTTTTTTCATCAGTTACTCTAGACGGTCCAGTCTGTATGGGGTTCAGTCGTTTATGAGCAAACCAGAAGAGAATGTGCTGTGAGCAGAGAGGGGTCACAGAAGAACAAACAAACCAAAGTGTTTCAAATTGGGTCAAATCTACCGTGTCTGAGATTCGACACATGTCACATTCTAGTGGACTCGAAGCTTAAACAAAACTTAGAAAAACCATTTGTTTGCCATTTCATTTCATTCTGAACAGAATCAAGGTTTATACTCTACAGAGGGGAAAAAAAGGGCACATGTTTTAAAACATTTATTTTAGAAAAGAACATTTTATGAACTATTTTGAAAGTCTAATTTTTTGCTTAGAGCAGCGTGTCCTGTGGCCCCCTGGTGGACTGTAAAGGTAGTGCATGTGGACAGCGAGAGGTTGTTGTTGTTGGTCTTTCGGCTGCTCCCGGCAAGGGGTCGCCACAGTGGAATATCCAGTCCGCACAACAACTTGGCACAGGTTTTACACCGGATGCCCTTCCTGACGCAACCCTCCCATTTTATCCGGGCTTGGGACCGGCACTGCTTTTAGTGGCTGGGGGTGTGGGCACTGGCTGCGAATCGAACCCGGGCCGTCCGCATGGCAGGCGAAACACCTACCACTGAGCCACCAGTGCCACAGCGAGAGGTACTTTATCTATACTGTAAAGTTTAGATAAAAACGTATAAAACTGTCGTGTCTGTACTTTGATGATATTTACGGCTTTTAATCTGTCTGTTTGCCTGTTTGTTTGTGCACGCATCACGTAAAAACTACTGAAGGTATTTTAATTGGGTTTTCACAGGTGTATTTGGCCGAGCTTGAGGTAATAGGAAGATATGCTAATTTAAAGGTTTTAAAACGCTTTTATATCATAAAAAACAACCTTTAAAAAATCATGAATTCAACTAAACATTCAGCAGAAGCTCTGTACATTTTTGTATACGTGCTTATGAGAGTGCGATTGAAATCTACTTAATAAATGCATGAATCTCACACCTTCATTAAAATTTTAGTTCATTACAAAATCCAGCTGATGGAGATGGACAGATTTTAAAATGTGCAATTAAATTTAACGCAAACAAAATCTCGGAAACTTATTGTAATAAACAAATAAATACACCTTTTTTATTTACTATTTTGTAATTAAGCTTGGATGTGTCATAAAAATGTTTGATTAAATATTTAGTTTAAAATTAAATTGAAACTAATTAAACAAAGCCAAACAAAAGACTAAATAATTTTAACTAAATAAAGTTTATTTAAAACGTCCACACCAAAGTCATTTTCGACATTAGACTTAATGAAAACAAGCATTCGATTAGGCTCATGTTTACTAATCCCGGCAAAAAAAAAAAGGTATAGAGCGTGCACTGTGCAGAGACTCAGTTCCCTCCTCATCATTGGATGCTGCTATTTCGCGGCGCGCTCTGATTGGCCGGGCGATATCAGCAGGAAACGCTTTACGGGTTCTTACACGTCAGTAGCGCTTAACAGATTCCCTGATGCTGATAGCGAAGGATAAGTGGGCGTGAATGAAAAAGAGTGTGATACAGGCCGAACAGCAAAACCTGTGTGTGTGTGTGTGTGTGTGTGTCAAGAGAGAGAAATCTGCGGTTTTTGTGAGGGTGTGTACGCTCAATTCACGGTAAGATAAATCCAAATATGCAATTCACAAGCGTCCAAAGAGCGAGGGAGTTAAGCAAACAAGCCCACGTCTCCTGAACACTAATTATAATTGCTCTTGTTAGAGCTCGGAAATAGTTTCCTGCGTGTATAAACGTCCTGTTCGTGACGGACGAAGTTTTGAAATCCTTCTCACAATTTTTCCTTATTTTTTTCTCTTCCCCTCCAACTCGTGGCCTTGGCAGCGCTTTAAGCACGCGGAATCGGAAATTGAGTCTGTCATTTCTCTGAGCCCTCTGACGAATTTGTAATCGCAGAGAAAACATGACGGTCCCTGTTTTCTAATTAACCCTCCCCGAAACCCTGAGATGTTTTTTTTCTTTCGACTCATTAAGACGAGTCTGGGCTTCCTGATGTCCAAGAATAACACTCTGTGCTCTACTTACCTGGAATAAAGAATCCCTTACTCTCTCTCTCACACACACACACACACACACACACACACACACACACACACTCACTCACATTGTCATAGATTTTTTTTAAACCGAGCTCCATGCACCCGAGATCGCCGGGTCACCTCAGGTCGGAGCGATTCCCTCCTGCGAGACGAGTGATGGACAGCACCTGCCTCCCAGCTGTGCTCAGACAGAGAGAACAGTGTATTTTGTGGTGTGTTTTATAGCCAGAGCAGATGTTTCTCTCTCTCTCTCTCTCTCTCTCTCTTTTTCTGTCCTCTGATAGATTAGAAGTGTAAGGATGAAGAAAGAAAAAGTTTTATTCATAACGTTGACAACGTTCATGTTCTTCATCATTCCTTTCTGTAAATACTGCTCTCCTTCACCTGTATATACTCTTCCCTCCTCTCTCTCTCTCTCTCTCACTCTCTCTCTCTCTTTCCTTCGCTCTCCTTCCACGTCTAGCATTTTTTCCACATAAAGCTGTTTTTTATAAACTCTAGCCTGGAATAGCAGTCCCTGAGGCGAGCACTGAAACACTAGCCCTCTCTCTCTCTCTCTCTCTCTCTGTGTGTGTGTGTGTGTGTGTGTAACAGTAGATTTTTCTGAATGGCTGCCAAACAGATGCAGTCTCTTGGAGTTCCACCAGAGGAGCTTTCATGCTTCTCTCTCTCTCTCTCTCTCTCCATTACAGAACAGTAGTGTCCTGATACACCAGTTTTTTCCCCCCATTTTGCTCTTTCGGCCTGCGTCGTATCAGATGTCTCAGGGTCGTGTTTGAAACGCGCGCATGCCGACACGACACGACACGAGTGCTGCAGATTCGGTCCGAGGATCCGCTCGGTCCGATCATACAGCTGCTGTGCATTTGAGGTTTTGTAAAACAAAAAAAAAAAACACCTCTGGAAAGCTCGTGCAACCACATGGTTCTGTCCTGGATAATATCATGTATTTATCATGTTTGACAAGTTCAGTAGAATTCATCTCCATCGCTTCATCTGCGAGTGACCATGCACCAGTTGAACGGCTGAGGAACTTTTAAAACGTCAATCGATTCTTCCAGATCTCACAGTCGTCAGTTCCAGTACCGTCCACTCGATGTGACACAAGGCTCGATCATTTCAATTTAACCACAGCGTGCCGTTCAGCGTCTGGTCACCATTTTGGGTTTCGGGCGTACTGAAAAAGAACCTTAAAAAGAACCTTAAAAAGGACCCACGGTGATCTGCAGCCATCACAAACTCTGGAAAGTTTCTTATTGTATTCCCTTGACTTTGTCTCATGAGTGACATTTAATTATCATCTTTGTGCAGTCATGTGACAATCCGTCAATCTGTGCACCCATGACATAATTTCCAAAAACGGTGGTGTGTCTACAAACTTGTTTTTTGTTTTCACCCCATTTAACTTTTCTAATGATTTCATTAAATCTCATATTTTATATTTACCCTTATTTATTTACATTTACCTATATAATCCATTCTATTGTTTAATCTTAAACAAGGCTGACAAAGAATTGGAAAATAAAAAAGTGCATTCACTCATTTCCTCATGATCATTACGGTTCATATTATTTAAAAAGCATTAGATTTTTTTCACTTTGTTGACAAGTTTCTCTTTCCAAAAAAAAAAAAAAAATGTAGGGTTCTTTTACTCGTTTTGTGGCATTTCTAATAAATATACAAAGGGGATCAAACCTTAAATGTGCTACAAAAATTAGAATTAAATATTAGTTTTGTTTTAAATATTTGAGTTGTTAACGTCTGCTACACAAGCACGGAGTAAAATATAGACCATGACATAAAACGCTACACGTTTGAGACAATCCAATTGTTTTTAAGTTGAGCACGATACACTAATAGATTTAATTTCACATGGAGGAACTTAAAACATTCTCCAATAGAAAGTAAAAGTGTTCCGGATGAGTGTGTGTGTAATAGTTGGTAAATGTGGGCTGGGCTTCCTGGTTAACATAGGCATTGAAATCTAAAGTCTGCTAATTGTGTGAGTGTGTGTGTGTGAGTGTGTTTTACTTTAACTAATTAGGTAATAGAGATCATGCCAAGTAAGATCAAAGTAACAATAACAACAATACATAAGAATATAGAAATGAGGTGCGATGGTCACGGTGATGGTGACATAATTTTGACGGTGTAGCGATCACTCGAGTACGTGAGTTCGACTCTTGAGTTTGCGGCAGAACTCATCAGGAATTTCTTTAAAAATATATTTTTTTAAATGTTAGAAAGTTAGATTCATCTACAGAATTCACTGCTTTTCGTTCTTTCCCCGTGGCACCGAGCTAACTGCAGCACTCCGTCGGTTTGATAGTTCACTTCCCATTTCCCAGGTATTACAAAACTAGACCCGACGAGTAACGTAACAAATCGCCCGATTCGACGCGGACCGGTCCGCTTGAAAGCCGGTTCAAAAAGTCCAGGGTTCTGATCTCCGATTCGTCCCAGAAAACGACCTTAGCGTTCGGTTTAGTGCCCTGGCAACGAGAGTAAAATCAAATTCAGCATTAGTCACGGTCCAGGTCACTTGGCTCCGATCGGCCGCGACATCATACGTGCTGGAAGGCTCGATTCCGTCCACCGCATCTCCGTAAATCTGTCTCCTCTCTTCTTCTCTGTCGCTGTATTATTTCACAAACACATGCACTCATATCCCAGGCACATGAGCACATAAGTTTTAGATAAGACAAGGTGGGAAATTCCAGTGACGCAGCAGCTGAAAAGCAGTACATAAACAAAAGGATATCATAAAAACAAAATAGGAATAAACTCGAGTGAATATACCTAGCTGTCGTCATGGAAACCCATTAACATTACACAACTATAAGGCTGAAAAAGGACACATCGTGAAACGGAGTAGAAACCTACAGTAATGTTAAAAAATAAATAAATACCGCAAATGTTGCGTGAATAAGTTGTGTCATGAAGTCGGCAGAGACGTGATGCTGGCTTTTTTTTTTTTTAAGAGACTGCATCATTTTAAGATCCTTGTAGTATAAATCTGTCTGCTGTAGTGTGTGTGTGTGTGTGTGTGTGTTTGTGTGTCGTCTTTCCCGCGCTGTACAGAACACACTAAGCTATTGTGCTGCTCCTCTAACAGTCACATCCTGCCTCAGTCAAGGGGTGATCTGAGGACACACGCTGAGACACATAGACAGTCTAGTGAGTGCACACGCACGAGTCTCACTTTTCAGGAATATATACTATCTCACTTACTCACACACACACACATACACACACACACACACACCTTTACATCTTTGGTTTTCTCCAGGACTGATGGCGATCATTTCGCGCCTGATTTTATCATCAGCAATAACGACGTGCGTGAAGAAGTCGAGTCCGAGAGACATCGACACAAAAGAGTCTCAAGATACGATTCGAGGAAAATCCCACCTTTCATACGTCACATATACTAACAATCAATGATAAGTAAAGCTGACGAGATCCCAGAGAAAACCCTCCCAAAAATAGTTATCGATTCACAGATGTGTCGCAATTCTTTTATGTTGAATTCTTTTATATATCATCAGTACACTGACTCCAAAATCAACTTTTAAAAATATTTGTTCATTTACAGTAAATATGTTTGCATTTGAGGAGGTGAAATGTTTCAGTTCCTCTACAATCCTGCAGGTGATAAACTATAAACTATTTACATGTCGACAGGCAGCCATGCGGTGTGTGTGGTACGAGCGAATTATTCATTTATAATTGTAACAAAGTCATACCGCTTGGGCCCTAAAAAAAGAAAATCCTCGGAAGAACAATAGGGCCTTTGCACAGTATGACATCTGCAATGTGAGACATCAACGTTGAAGGGTTATGACGAGGCAAAGACATATGAAGACATAGTGTTGATGTCGTCGTGCTTGGGCCCTAAAACGCCCTTGAAAAAAACAGCTTGTCTATCTCCTCTCGTTAAACATGACGCTGCTAGAAATACAGCGTCCGTTATGAACCACAAGCGCGCCCTCTTGTGGTGTACAAGTTGATAGATGTGTGAGCTATGGAGAAGCTACGGTATGACGCAAAACCAACATTATCGGTTAATAACTTTTTAATCGGTTAAATTACTTTCTGCAGTTTAACGATTAAACATGAATATCTCTTTTCATGACCTTGTTTAGTTTCAGTTTAAAAGCCTCAAAGTTACACCATGTTCATTCAAACGATAATTTAACCTCACAGAGGATTTGGAAAAAAAGATCCTCTAGTGTTCGATTGGAACAAAAAAAGAAAGAACTTCCAGGATAAAAATAGTGGAGTTCTCTTACAACCTGTTATTTTATAATACACAATGGATAATAATAATAATAATAATAATAATAATAAAAATAAGAGGAAGAATTAGTAGAAGAATGATAACTGTTTATCAAGGATTCACCTTGATACACACTGCACTGCGTAATGCAAGTTTTATTTTATTTATGTTCGAATTTAAGTTTTGTTATTTATTCGATTCCTTTAATGTTGAAAAAAAAATCTACAGAATTTTGTTTTTCTTCTTCTTATTATTATTATTATCACCTTGTTATTCTAAGTCAGTCATTCAATACAATTCGAAATGCTTCCCCGAGGACACCCATTCAAGCTGCTTTTGTCTCATTATTAAAAAAAGAAAAACACGAAACAAGGAATGTAGTTATTTTTGCAGCTCTTTCGAATGTCGGCTTCTCACAACAATGTCAGGCTGCGTACTTCATGCCAGCAATTCTATTTTATTTGCTGTTAATTGAAGACGATTTCAGTTTCAGAGAAAAATGGTTATAAACTACGAGCATGTCCAGCGTTCTCAGACGGTCCAGCGCGGTCCTCAGACTGGCCTCGGCGCCGTCGCTGTGGTGCGAGACTAGAGTTGAAGGAATGTCGAGGGTGTGTGTGCGTGTGTGTGTGTGTGTAAGTCAGAGAAAAGATTTTGAACAGACAGATTATGTTAACGATGATGATGTTCCTCAGTTCCTCCTAACTCTGATCAGTAAAGTTGTAATCAATAACTTTTGGTAAAGTCAATTACTCGTACTTGTTCCCCGCCGTGGCTCAGGTGCTAAACCTGGAACAGGAAACTCAGCAACAAGCTCGCGTTCTGATCAACATTCGAGGATAATTGTATTTTTGTCCAAACTCCAAATTAATAAGCAATCCATCTGACAGAACTTCACCGAACGTCATTTAGATACCCAGTTTATGGTTCAACTGAGAGCTGTAGTGTGTAGCATGTGTGTGTGTGTGTGTGTGTAAGATGGGACTGAGCCCAGGGGGGTCCTCAGAGACTCTACATGGCTGTCCTATCAAAAGCCTGTCAGAATCGCTCCAAGGCACAAACCCACTTCAGCAAGCTGCTCTCTCTCTCACACACACACACACACACACACACACACACTTTTTTCCCTTCTAGCTGCCAGTCCATTTTAATTATGGATAAATGTTCTGTTGCTGGTCTGTGACGAGCATGCATAATAGTCAGAGCTCCGTGATGGAGGCTTACGTCGCATCAGAGTTCTGAAAATAGATCTTCAGTCTCCTGTGCCGAGCTTAACGCTAAAACCAGGAATGACTCACGCTAATTAAAAACACTAAAAACATGGAAGGAATTACAGAGAGAGAGAGTGTGTGTGCATGCCAGTACCTTTCTCTCTCTCTCTCTCTCTCTCTTTTGGCTGAAACAGGCAGGCACACAGATGGGTGGCAGGCTGGGCACGGGCCACTCACACCACACCTGCTCCCTCTCTTTCTCTTTCTGTCTCTCTCTCTCACACACTCGCACACATGCAGGTGCTCTTGCACACACAAGTGATTACCCACTTAAACTGACTCTCACACACCCGCACACGTATGAGCACAGTGAAATGTTACTATAAACACAATCATAATATAAAAAAACACATTACAGAGAGGACACGCCTCCTTCATTAAGACTGACACGCATTACAGAGAGGACACGCCTCCTTCATTAAGACTGACACGCATTACAGAGAGGACACGCCTCCTTCATTAAGACTGACACGCATTACAGAGGACACGCCTCCTTCATTAAGACTGACACGCATTACAGAGAGGACACGCCTCCTTCATTAAGACTGACACACATTACAGAGAGGACACGCCTCCTTCATTAAGACTGACACGCATTACAGAGAGGACACGCCTCCTTCATTAAGACTGACACGCATTACAGAGAGGACACGCCTCCTTCATTAAGACTGACACGCATTACAGAGGACACGCCTCCTTCATTAAGACTGACACGCATTACAGAGAGGACACGCCTCCTTCATTAAGACTGACACGCATTACAGAGAGGACACGCCTCCTTCATTAAGACTGACACACATTACAGAGAGGACACGCCTCCTTCATTAAGACTGACACGCATTACAGAGAGGACACGCCTCCTTCATTAAGACTGACACGCATTACAGAGGACACGCCTCCTTCATTAAGACTGACACGCATTACAGAGAGGACACGCCTCCTTCATTAAGACTGACACGCATTACAGAGGACACGCCTCCTTCATTAAGACTGACACGCATTACAGAGGACACGCCTCCTTCATTAAGACTGACACGCATTACAGAGAGGACACGCCTCCTTCATTAAGACTGACACGCATTACAGAGGACACGCCTCCTTCATTAAGACTGACACGCATTACAGAGAGGACACGCCTCCTTCATTAAGACTGACACGCATTACAGAGGACACGCCTCCTTCATTAAGACTGACACGCATTACAGAGGACACGCCTCCTTCATTAAGACTGACACGCATTACAGAGAGGACACGCCTCCTTCATTAAGACTGACACGCATTACAGAGGACACGCCTCCTTCATTAAGACTGACACGCATTACAGAGGACACGCCTCCTTCATTAAGACTGACACGCATTACAGAGGACACGCCTCCTTCATTAAGACTGACACGCATTACAGAGAGGACACGCCTCCTTCATTAAGACTGACACGCATTACAGAGGACACGCCTCCTTCATATGTATTCACACACATTACAGAGAGGACACGCCTCCTTCATTAAGACTGACACACCTACAGATAGGACACGCCTCCTTTATTGGAGCATGCTTACTTGAAGTGAGGTGTTTTGCCTTCACAACACACACACACACACACACACACCGGGAACCCATGACGATGATGATGATTGTGTGTGTGTGTGTGTGTGTGTGTGTGTGTGTGTGCAATCCAGTACAGTTGGAAATTGGAAAAGTTGCTGCTTAAGTTTTTATAATAGCAATTTGCATCTACTCCAGAATGTTATGAAGTGATCAGATGAACTGCATAGTCCTTCTTTGCCATGAAAATTAACTTAATCCCAAAAAAACCTTTCCACTGCATTTCATTGCTGTCATTAAAGGACCTACTGAGATCATTTCAGTAATCGTCTTGTTAACTCAGGTGAGAATGTTGACGAGCACAAGGCTGGAGATCATTATGTCAGGCTGATTGGGTTATACAGTAATGGCAGACTTGACATGTTAAAAGGAGGGTGATGATGCTTGAAATCATTGTTCTTCCATTGTTAACCACGGTGACCTGCAAAGAAACGTGTGCAGCCATCATTGCGTTGCATCATTGCACCTAAATCAACAATTTATAGGATCATCAAGAACTTCAAGGAAAGAGGTTAAATTCTTGTTAAGAAGTCTTCAGGGTGTCCAAGAAAGTCCAGCAAGCGCCAGGATCGTCTCCTAAAGAGGATTCAGCTGCGGGATCGGAGTGCCACCAGTGCAGAGCTGCTCAGGAATGGCAGCAGGCAGGTGTGAGCGCATCGGCACGCACAGTGAGGTGAAGACTTTTGGAAGATGGCCTGGTGGCAAGAAGGGCAGCAGAGAAGCCACTTCTCTCCAAAAAAATCCCATCAGGGACAGATTGATCTTCTGCAGAAAGTATGGTGAATGGACCGCTGAGGACTGGGGCGAAGTCATATTCTCAGATGAAGCTGCTTTCCAATTGTTTGGGGCATCTGGAAAAAGGCTTGTCCGAAGAAGAAAAAGTTACGCTACAGTACCGTCAGTCCTGTGTCATGCCAACAGTAAAGCATCCTGAGATTATTCATGTGTGGGGTTGCTTCTCATCCAAGGGAGTGGGCTCACTCACAAATTTTGCCCAAAAAACACAGCCATGAATAAAGAATGGTACCAAAACACCCTCCAACAGCAAGTTCTTCCAACAATCCAACAACAGTTTGGTGAAGAACAATGCATTTTCCAGCACGATGGAGCACCGTGCCATAAGGCAAAAGTGATAACTAAGTGACCCGGGGACCAAAACGTTAACATTTTGGGTCCATGGCCTGGAAACTCCCCAGATCTTAATCCCATTGAGAACTTGTGGTCAATCCTCAAGAGGCGGGTGGACAAACAAAAACCCACTAATTCTGACAAACTCCAAGAAGTGATTATGAAAGAATGGTTTGCTATCAGTCAGGATTTGGCCCAGAAGTTGATTGAGAGCCCAGTCGAATTGCAGAGGTCCTGAAAAAGAAGTGCCAACACTGCAAATACTTGAATAAATGTCATGTAATTGTCTATAAAAGCCTTTGAAACGTATGAAGTGTTTATAATTATATTTCAGTACATCACTGAAACAAAGATCTAAAAGCAGTAGTTTGTGAACTTTGTGAAAACTAATATTTGTGTCATTCTCAAAACTTTTGGCCACGACTGTACACTATTATTATTCTGAACAGCTTGATAAAGACAGATGTGGGTGTGATAAAGAGTGATTATCTGCCCCCTTCTGGTTGAAGCTTGCAACTGCACCATCTGTGAATCTTCACTCACCTTCCAGTGTGACCAGATTCAGGATCAGACACTGCATGAAAAGACCTGTATCCGGACAAATAGTGGTCTGGGAAATTCCCGCTAAACTTTACGTTTGCCAGATGTATGAGGCAGAGTGCTCGGAAAGGTAGCGTGCAAAAGGAAATGTTGTGAAATGACCAGATACCTCATGTATGTGGATGTATACGGGAATCAGTGAGAGTTTCTAGGAATCCTCAGTGAGAGGTGACGGCTGTGAGGTGTAAAGGCCTTATTATCGAAGCTGGGTCGGGGGATTAGCCATGGTGTCCCTCTGTCTCTTCAGCTTGAGGGTTTGAAGGAGAAGCAAGCTGCACACACACTGCTCTTCTCAAAGAGGTTATCCAGCGTCTTGATGCACTTGAGCGCAAGTTTGATGACCGCAGGAAGAGTCAAGCCATGTGCATAAAAGAGCTAAGAGGCGCATAACGTGAACACTGCGGTAAGTTGACCTTTATATTAGCTGACAATATAGTAGTAAATTATATCATGCCAAGTTAGCGTAAGCATTTGGCTACACAACTACTTTTTGATACTTGCATTGTTGTAGTGGTCCAGTTTGTCACATCCGAATTATACGATGCTGTTAAAAAATGTATGTATTAATGCGTTTTTAATTCAATGTTACAGGAAGCTGTAAGGAGCCTCCATAATTCAGACAACAACCCACATCCACAAACTGGGTAAGAATGTTGTTTCTTTACATGCTGTGTATGGGGTTTTACATAATCATTTTAAATATAATTAATGACACTACAGAAAATACTTCCACACAGAATAAGTTTACGTCATAATCAGGCAGTGATGACCAGTATTGGGTCGTTACATCAAAAAAGTAATGCGTTGCACCCAACTTTGTTAGTAATCTAATGCGTTATGCCCGCCATTTAAGTACTCAGTTATTTAATTACTTTTACAAAATTGTAATCTGTTATTTAGACAATTTATGTAATTCATGAGCCAGACAGCAGTCATTCCCAATCCATTAGTGTGTGAAAGTCGCCCTACAAGCTCCGCCCCCGATAACCCGCCACCCTCTGTTATTCCTGCTGTTACACTCCTATCTCACATATGCGGTCTGACTATGTGAGGACCAACGTGCGGAAAGATGGAAACCTAAAACTCAAGGTGAATCATGATGAACCGTACTTACGACCACTAGGTGAGATAGGAGTATTAGTAGGTGAGATAGGGGTATTAGTAGGTGAGATAGGAGTATTAGTAGGTGAGATAGGAGTATTAGTAGGTGAGATAGGAGTATTAGTAGGTGAGATAGGAGTATTAGTATGTAGGTGAGATAGGAGTATTAGTAGGTGAGATAGGAGTATTAGTAGGTGAGATAGGAGTATTAGTAGGTGAGATAGGAGTATTAGTATGTAGGTGAGATAGGGGTATTAGTAGGTGAGATAGGAGTATTAGTAGGTGAGATAGGAGTATTAGTAGGTGAGATAGGAGTATTAGTAGGTGAGATAGGGGTATTAGTAGGTGAGATAGGAGTATTAGTATGTAGGTGAGATTGGGGTATTAGTAGGTGAGATAGGAGTATTAGTAGGTGAGATAGGAGTATTAGTAGGTGAGATAGGAGTATTAGTAGGTGAGATAGGAGTATTAGTATGTAGGTGAGATAGGGGTATTAGTAGGTGAGATAGGAGTATTAGTAGGTGAGATAGGAGTATTAGTAGGTGAGATAGGAGTATTAGTAGGTGAGATAGGGGTATTAGTAGGTGAGATAGGAGTATTAGTATGTAGGTGAGATTGGGGTATTAGTAGGTGAGATAGGAGTATTAGTAGGTGAGATAGGAGTATTAGTAGGTGAGATAGGGGTATTAGTAGGTGAGATAGGAGTATTAGTAGGTGAGATAGGAGTATTAGTAGATGAGACAGGGGTATTAGTAGGTGAGATAGGGGTATTAGTAGGTGAGATAGGAGTATTAGTAGATGAGACAGGGGTATTAGTAGGTGAGATAGGGGTATTAGTAGGTGAGATAGGAGTATTAGTAGGTGAGATAGGGGTATTAGTAGGTGAGATAGGGGTATTAGTAGGTGAGATAGGGGTATTAGTAGGTGAGATAGGAGTATTAGTAGGTGAGATAGGGGTATTAGTAGGTGAGATAGGAGTATTAGTAGGTGAGATAGGGGTATTAGTAGGTGAGATAGGGGTATTAGTAGATGAGACAGGGGTATTAGTAGGTGAGATAGGAGTATTAGTATGTACGTGAGATAGGGGTATTAGTAGGTGAGATAGGAGTATTAGTAGATGAGATAGGGGTATTAGTAGATGAGACAGGGGTATTAGTAGGTGAGATAGGAGTATTAGTATGTAGGTGAGATTGGGTTATTAGTAGGTGAGATAGGAGTATTAGTATGTAGGTGAGATAGGGGTATTAGTAGGTGAGATAGGAGTATTAGTAGTTAACAGATTATGGGCCAAACTTGTCTGAGTGATGATGGTAGAATAATTATAAAGGTCTTGACTAAAACAACATGCATGAGGAATCACAAAGGAGTTTTAATTTTCTGCAATGGAAAAGTACTCGAACTAGTTACTTTTATCAGAAAGTAACGCTGTAATGTAACTGATTACTTTTTAAAGACATTCATTTTGTAACGTAATTAGTTACTTTAAAAAGTAACGTCCCCCAACACTGGTGATGACATACTGTATCTGCTGGAGGAATTAACCATGACTTTTGCAGATGCAGACCCTGAGTGTGTAAAGGGTCATCAGAAATTGTTATTGTTATTATTTTCATGTCCCTTTATTTTTGTCCCTCTAATAATTAGAATTATTTCTGTCACTTATCTGATTTTATTTTATCCAGCATATGCTACAGGACATTGCAGAGGAAATGTTTCTTTGTCTTGGCCAGGACAGTCTCAGCTAAGAGACTCCATTAAGACGGGCTAAAAACCGATAAAGATGATTGAGTGTACAAATTAATCTATGTATTAAGTTCAGTACGTCTCTGAGTGTTTTTAGGGGTTAACGTATGGTGTGTTTTGCAGTTGCAGAGAGAGAGAACTGTGACAGACTGCAATGCTGGAGCTGATGTCCGATGAGGAGGATGAGGCCATTGTGTGTCAGTGTGTAATATCTAATTGGATCAAGTTAGAATGACATTTATTTTGGACATCTAACAAGCACTGGTGCATGTTTGTTTTAGTATTGCTTTTAATTTAATTGTACCCTTATAAATGCACATTTGTTTTTGTTTGTTTGTATATTTTATATTTTATGTTATGTTTATTTCTTTGTATATTTATTAGTATTTGGTTTAATTTTAATAAAAAAAATTCTGAGTCAATTCTGTTGTAATTTTTTGGTGTCATTTGGATGTGGGGGATGTATAGTACTGTGGGGGGGGGGGGTTGATAGGGTCCTTCCCAATAACCAGTCAAGTCTCTAAGTTATGAGGGGTTGAGTTGGGCAAAATAAAAATTAGTGGCAGGGCGTACTGTAACGTCCCAATAGATGTCAGAACAACCAATCAATGTTGGGATAAAAACATAACAGGGAAGAGCAGAGTTGTGCGAAGGTGTAAAACGCAAATGGAGCTTGAGGTGTGAATGTCTCCAGACAAAATACTTGAGTGGATTATTTGCCATGGCAACAAAATGGCTGTACCATGGAAGGATTCCTCAGCAAGATACATCCGAATTGGTATCAATCCCGAAGTGTCCTAGCTTGGTGGAATCTGATGTATACGCTCAGTGGTACTTGTACAGTAGATACTTCCGGAAATCAGTGGTGTATACGGGGAGTTTCCTAGTACAGATACACCTCTCTTCATGCAGTGATAAACGAAGAGGTCTCAGTGGGTGTGACTAAATAAAAAAGTTTTTTTTTATTACCTTGCTTTATGTTTTATACTGAGAATTAGTAGTACTGTGGTATCTGTAGCACAAAGATTACATTCAATCATTTTGGGTTCAGTCAAACTCGACTCGTCAAAATCATAAACGGTGTAAAACCCGTGCCAAGTCGTTGCCCGGATCAGACGGTCTGCCATGCTCGTGTGGATCGCCTTCGTTAACGGCTCTAGCTGCTCTACTTGTGTGAGGTGACCGGAGGTGAAGTCGGACTCCGCTGTGGTTTTCGTGGATTTTTGTTAGATGGCATAATTTTTTTTTTTTTCGAATTTGCTTATAGTGTTTATATATTTTGCGAGATGTGGATGTGTGGATGTGTGTCAGCTAGTAGGAATGCATCTGTATCGCCAATACTAAAATGGCTGCCAAACGCTAACATGGCTGCCAGGTTTCTGGAGGGAGAGAAAGAGAGAGAGACAGACAGAGAGAGAGAGAGATCATTCTTATTCACTCTAACTGTGCTTGAGGTATTTACTGGTGTCTCTCTTTCTCTTAATCTCCACTGTGCTGTATCAAATCATGCTGGCATGAGCCACTGTATTCTCCTGTCAGCTCTGGGTGAATGATACACACCTACACACACATACTTTCCTCTGGATCATCTTTATATAGTTGAAGTATATCACGTTTTAACATAACATTCTCTTACCCTTACAGAATCAGGACAATCAGACAGTTCCAGCCAACAGGCAGACTCAGACATCAAACCTCCACCAAACGGTAAGATCCCAGCGCCTATAAGGTGTTATAACACAACTATAATTCAACCTCTATTCAAGTTTAATGTAGCATCATACACCATCGCTCAAAAGTTTGTATACCCCTCCAAATAACTCCACGGTCGTTCCTGATTTTTTATTTCTTTCTACACTGTAAAACAATACTGAAGGCGTTTATCCAAAATATCCAACAATCTCCTTTGAACAGTTGATATTGAGATGTATATCTGCTACTTCTGCTCTGTAAATCCTTCATAACGGCTCTAATCTGAGGTGCTGCTTGTTAACTGGTGATTTCTGAGGTAACTGGTGACTCTAAATGAACGTCTCCTCTGCAGCAGAGGTACGTCTTGGTCTTTCTTTCCTGTGAAGGTCTTCATGAGACACAGTTTCATCCTGGAGCCCGATGGGTTTTACAAACGCACTCGACACAAAACTGTTCTTAAAGAACTGTTCCAGAACAGCTGCCCTTCATGTCTTAAAACAACAACTAACTGTTGTTACATAATTATCTAATTCCATATGTGTAATGTTATAGTTTTTAAATCCTCCAGTATTGTTGCAGAATGTAGAAAATAAATCACAAAAAAAAAAAAAAAAGAAATTTGCAAGTGACCCCAAACTTTTGAGCCGTGGTGTATAAATAGCAAATCCTTCTACTTCTACAAACACACCTTAATGTATTTCTGTGCGCTGTATAATCTCTGTGAATTCCTCACAGATTAATCACGAGCTCAGGTTTTACTCCTCTGTGTCGCACTTCTGTGCATGTTTCCCCCCCAAATCCCGTCCCGTCTGCGTTCTCCAGTTTCCTCTCGCTGTCCAAAAACAAGCCGGTGGATTTGTTGACCCTAAACTGGGCCTAGACCTGAACGAGTGTGTAAATGAGTGTGTAAATGTCTCTCTCTCTCTCTCTCTGTCTCTCTGTCTCTCTCTGTCTCTCTGTCTCTCTCTGTATCTCTCTCTCTGTCTCCTGAACACACGGTACATTAACTTTGATCTTGTTTTATCAACCACTGAAAGAATACATCATTATTCACCTCAGACTTACTCGTTGTCAAATCGCTGACGTCTAAATACAGTATTTGACACTTACACATAAAAAAACGAATCAAAATCAAATCATGGCACTAAAAACAGTCTTATATTAAAACATTAGATTAATTGGTTTTCTTTTTAGAAAAATCTACTTTTATTTTTTAAATGCATACAGCACTTTATTAAAAATAAACATTGTCATTATTCACAATAGAAGGAGCAGCATAAAGTTGACTGAGATGAATTAAGTCTATTACAGTGATATACATTCTTATTTTAAAGCCTTTTCTCAGATGCAAAAACTAAAAAAAGGTATTTCAAATGACATTAAGTATCCAAAATACTAAGGTACACTGTTATGCGCTAAAATGCCTCCCTGCCACGGATTGACCCCCACCCCACCCCCCCCTCCCCGCCCCCCTACATAATCTCTATCAAATATTATATTATTATATAATAATATACATCAATTATTATATTGGCTTGCATCCGGAAGCGCGCTGTGTCACGCCAAACAAATAATTCGCAAAAATATAATGAATATAATTTTAAAATGAATTAAAAGAAACTTCGAGACATCATTTTTTGTAATCGAACTACTTGAGGAATCATTTCAGCCCTACACTATTTGTAACTTTGGGTATTTTTTCCCCCAAATCCGATGATGTATAACTAATTACTTGCTGGCCGTTGGAACTCCGAAATACACCGATCAGCCATAACATTAACACCGCTGCCATTTGAACTGATGGCATTGATAAACATTGATTATAATTATCGATTATACACCAGAAAACAGGATCTCTCTCAGGCACCCGAGTCTCATTTACACCCACATAGACCAAAGGCCAGCCGGCCCGTTCACCTGAACCCAAAGTCAAAGCTAACGCACCACAAACACCCAAAGAAGTCAAATGAAGTTAAAAGAAGCTGGTCATGATAGAACAGTATCAGAACATCCAAATCTCCCCAGATCGCAACCCAACCAAACATCCAGACAAACAAGTCCAATCCGCAGAGGCCACGCCTCGTTTTTAAAGTTATGGCTGATCAATATGCGGATTTTTTAAAATAAACATGTTCATCTGACCTTTTAATCCGGCACAAATTCCAAAGTGATATCTGAATAGATAATTACATTATAGTGAAAATCCCCCAGACAACATTAAACTCAACTGGTTTCACCCGGAACAAAACGCAGAACACACCGAACCGAATGTCCTGCATCGAACAGTAAGAATACGTGTACCATATGGTAGTAAACTTTTATCAGTTCCCGTAGCAACTACATTAGCCTTTCCTGTCCAGTACATTTGAGTAAACGTGTTAAATCTGCTTGTATGAAATTTCCTTAAAGTGAAGACTTTCCATTAGAAATGATGGATGTGTGATACATTTGCACTCATTTGCCTTATTTTTATTTATTTTTTTACAAGCCTGTGGTTATAAAAGGTCATAACATCTGCCTTCTGTTATCCACAGGGCATTTAAGCTTCCAGGACTGCTTCGTCACATCAGGGGTCTGGAACGCGGCCGAGCTCGTACGAGTTTCACAGAGTGAGTGAAAATGTGCTCGCGCTCAGAGCTTTATGTAATCACACGTGTCATTGTGAGGATAAAATAGTTTGTGCTTTACATCCTTGAGAAAAAAAAAGAAAAATTTTAGGCAGAATCCTCTCAGAATCGTCAGCCGTCACTTGTTACAGTGATTAATCACAGATTACACAGATTACAGTAGTGGAATTAATAATAAAAAAGGGGGGGAGGGGTTGTTAAGGCTATGAGGAACCGATCCGAAGGTCGGTGGTTCAAGATGCAGCTCCACCAGACCGTGTCTGCTCCAGGGGTGTCATGACCCTGCACTCTGACCTCAGCCTACTAACAACAAGCTGGTATAAGCAAAGAATAAAGAATCTCACTGTGCAGTGATGTAGAATGAAGAATAAATGCTTCAATTAAATGAATTAATAAATATACAGGTTTATCACAGTATCAGAATATCATCTAGTCGTGTCCTTCTCAGTGCAGATCCCATAAACATTCTGTTATGAAGCCTGTTTGTAGGAGGAAACAACAAATCCCAATATTTACACTCACAGGGAATCCTAGTCAAAGACTCGTTGTATTAAACATGTTCTGGAATAAAAGTTTGTATCCATGGTGCTGGACTTTCACTACAAGTAACATCTTAGCAAGTGACCCTGTGTTAAATCTAGGCAAATCTTTCTACTATAATTTATAATAAGATTATAATTAACAAAAAATAATGCAAGTATTCCTGCATTATTTTGCTTCTATATGTGAATCCTTAAAATCATCTGAATAAAGTAAAACTGAAAAGTTCAAACTAGTGAAATATGTCTAGAAATAGGTTTAATAATCTAATAATGTTTGTCATTTGATAATAAATAGTAGATCAGTTTGTCTGGAATAAAAATATTTATCTAGCTAGATGTCATTTTTCATTGTGTACATCTGGGACACCTAGTGTGGAAAGAGTTGAAAATTTTAAATTTTTTCTTAATCCACAGTTGAACTCATTAACAATTAATAATCAGTTCATCATTAATCATTGATAAGATGCACAATTTTCCTTACTTTAAGATTTATTTAAACACTTCAAAGTTCACGCTCTCACGTTCACGCTCTCAATAAATCAAATAGTTTAAACAAACAGAAAAAAAAGCAAAAATGTGATAAAGAAGGGAAAAAAACATCTTGAGTCTGTCCTCATTCAAAAACAAGGTCACAATAAACACACTGCAGATTACTGAACCTCAAGTGCACCCTCTTGTGGTGCACAAGTTAATAGATGCTTAGAGAAATATCCTGCAAAACAAACAGCAATAAATAAATTAATGATTAATCATTAAGATCCCTGCTGTTTAATGAATTATTAAGTATACAAATAATAAAAAATCAATCTTTGCAAGAAATATTCCACATTAATTTTCCGAATCAAATTCCAATCTCATGTTTCTTTGCAAATAAATTCAGATTAATTCAGTCTTTTTATGTAAAGTACATGTGAAAGTTTCTTCTTCCTGAAAACCACATCACATCAAAGTGACTCAACACTGATACTTTAACATGATTTGCAGTAAAATAGAGCCAGTCAGTCATTGTTTTTTTTAAGTATTGATGTATTGTTTAACAACAAACCAAATCAACTTTCTGAATTTACAAAAGGCAGCTTTTTAATCTAATTAAATCTTCCTTAAATCTACAACAGATAACAATGTGGATAACAAGCTTTACTTTTTACATTTCTGTTACATTATTCTCCTTACAGATAGCATAAAAAAGTAACCTTCCAGGAAATCAGTAACCAGTATAAACCCGTATAAACTATATAGCTTTGTTTACTTTCTTTGGAAAAAAGCTAATATGTTTAACAGGGACAAATCCACACCTGTTGGGGAACTTAACCATGTACGGTGCATGTAGTGGTGCCACGAGAACACGTTAGGTCTTTAATTATCGTTCTGAAGAGGGAGTCATCTTGTTACTGAACCAGTTTGGCCTCCAGGCTGTACTTTTTTTTTTTTTCGCCGTAGGATCACACAGTTGCTTTTTTTCTGGATTTTACACCAAGTGCAAATATAAGTACAAAACATGAAGGTGGCGCCGACACATGTGGGTGTGGCAGACATGGGCACAGGCGGTGACCTGCCGAACAGCAGGATAATTGTGGTTAGCTGTGCTTGTGCAGCATTATTCCCTTTTTAAAAGATTAAAATCATACAACATTGTACTTGAAGACAGGTGAAGCCACCGAATCTTTCCAAACTTTGCGTTACTCCACGGCATCACAGCGTCGTGTAACACAAGAGCTATCTGCCCTCTTCTACATGCACTAGTTCAGACATGACGACAGCCGTCTCACGATATTGTGACTGACATCATTGTGAGGAGAAAGAGTGCGGCCCTCCCCCCCAGAGAGCACGGCGAATCTGTTTCCCCTCTCTCGGCTCTCAGGCAT